>JAVCKV010168770.1:0-17684 GCA_032274145.1 Herpochondria borealis | reverse complement strand
CAAGATGCACCGTACTTGCGAAACCCCTTATCCCAAGTTAACACTGATCTGATACAATTTTATCACGACTGAAAGACCGCAAATTGGACTGCAAGGCATGGTTGGCTGTAATCAGCGCCAGTTTAAGAGAGTCTGTACTCAGGGCATTTTTCCATGTCTCCAATTCTTTTAGCTATATGGTCGACACCTATTGGTGTTTGGTCTTACTAGGCTATTAATTTCACGACTTCATTATTGTGAAACCTCCATCACTATTGTAAATGACATTTCCTGAATCCAACACAAAGTACAGTAGAACTGCTATCTCGTAGGTAGACTAGAAATCCGTACGGTTCTACCGGGTATTTATCCCGATGAGTAAACAGTCCGGTGTCAAAGCGCATCTGGCATGCAACTGACTCTGTCTCAAAGACGTCAACTTAAACAAACAACTTTCCGTAAGCACATCAGCCGGAGTGTGAGTACTCCTCAGTACTGTAGCGATGTACCTAAAAATTACCACTCCTCGTTCCCCATTAATCTCTATGTCAGAATTTTTAAAACATGTTCGATTGCGCGCATTCCCTTCAAATATAACACGTTACTACCTCTCTGTACAGTCAAAAAAATCCTGCTCAGATCATTTGCACTGAAGAGGTTAATAAAGGAATTCTAATTTTCTAAAGTACTGTTGTTGAACTCTTGATGCAGCGACGGATGCTGATTGCGCTGTTGGCGTTGCAGGGGCAATTTGATCGGCACAGGCCGGCTTTTATATCTCCGCTCCGCTCTTAGTTTTCGGTATCCCATCCCAATTAGACTACTCGCGGTACTTTTGTTCTCGTTCTTTCTTCCGCACCCCTCTGTCCTCGGTCATCCTTCCGACTGTCCGGGGTTTCTTTTTTCATCGCTCGCGCCGAAATCTATGCCCTTCGCTATTGGGCCTTCACGCCCCTCAGTCGTCCTCCGGACCTTACGAGGAATGGGGATGGCTCATCCGCACCTGTCAGGAAAACCTGTTCATTCTATGCCTTCGCGCTCAAGTTGATTCTATGAGCTCCGGTCGCTCGACGAGCACAGACGCATAAAAATTGATCCGACTGGGGTGTGTATTAGAAATCTGTGTACCTGTTTCATATCGAAATGAAACAGGTACACAGACTTCCAACGCACACCCCAGTCGCATCAAATTTTTTTGATACAGCTGACGCTAAATCCAACGTTCACTATCGAGCTCAAGACTGTCATGTTTGGGCAGATTGAGTAGTCCTGATTTTTGCAATTTTTTTGAAAGCCATGGGATTTGGGACATTGCTTACTCAATGCATCGGATATTCACGTTCCCTTGAAGCTATCGTAGTGTTTCAATGTCTTGTGACTCTAACGAGTCCCTGATTCGGTGTATATTCTGGCGGAGACGGTACTCACGACCCTCTTGCAAGCTCTGAAAGGTTTGATTAAACATTTGGAGTCGATCACCAGTACATGTGAGAAATATGTCTCTGGGAATACAGAGGCCAGAGCGAGCTTGATGTGAATGCCGCGATCATCTCTCGTCAGTGCAGGCAATTATTTCTGCGCCATAAGATAAAAATGTCATCCTTTGTTGTTTCTAACTGTCCCATTTCACCAAGAAGTAGATACTCCAGTCCCCTAAACCAACTTTGACTTGGATTCTAGTAAATGCACCTGATGGCCCGTAGTTTCTGTTGGAGCAAATGTTGAAAGAAGCATCGGAGAAATTGGGGACTCCTACAGCTGCTATCTCCACAATGGTGGCAGAAGAGAACAGAAGGGTACAAGTAGCGAAGATCGTCGAGGGATATGTTGGCTGCAACAATATGGCTTACCTTCACGTTTGAAACATTTTGTTGCATGAGGAAACCAATGAATTTTTCTTGAATAAATATTTCGCAAACTAACCATACAAATTCCCCATCGAGGGATCGAAACATACAGAGCTCTTTTTCTGTGACGTCTGCTTGGATTTTTCTACTCCGGTCTTCGCTTATTTTTATTTGTCTAATCATTCGTGCGTAGTCTTCCATCTGCGTCAGGATGTCGTCTTTCTTATTCTTCTGTATACATTAGCAAAATATGTCGTCGTCGGTGATTGCCTTACTTATTATTAACCGATACTTGATTTGGTACACGAATCCACACAGCTCATCGCCAGACCCAGGAAATAGGATTTCATCCATCAAATTTGTTAGCAGCTTGCGAATCTTTCCTCTGTTTTCTCGCTTTACATACAACTGACAAAAACCAAATACTCTTTCGAATCCTGCGTCCTCGGGTAACCACGACTCCATAACCATCGCCCATTGACGTCCAGCCTCTCCAATTCCGTAGGGTAGTTTTTTAGGGGCCAACATGTTCTTCTTAGTCCGGAAAACTGCCGCGGATGTCTCACATGGATCAGCCGTTTAACCATTCCGTTTTATATATATGCTCCATTGATACCAACCTAGACAAAACTCATATCGAGGGTGGCAAATAGGCTCAGGAGGAGTCTCATAATATCCAACTGTGCCGTAGACGATTCATTCTTGATGTCCTCCATTATTCTATCTCATTCCCACCAGGGGAGAGTCGATGCTTCAGTTGTATCTTAGCCTGCTCATCCAGCTTATTCTTAAGAAAGGTGAGAACCGATGACATTCGCACTATGTGGTACATCTGTCTCCTGTACTTCCTCAAAATCCTCCGATCAGTTTTAGCCAAGCTCCTCCTGCACTGATTTTTCCACCGGCCACGGCGTGGTGGGGTTTGGCATTTTTCCGTAGGAAATGTGTTCTTGACCAATGTTTTCATATATAATTCGGAGTTTTTCTTGCTCCTCAATTTTCATATCTTCATTCCCACCGTCTTGCAGGGAACGGCCGAATATGTCTTGGGTTCCAATATCCTTTTCGGGCATTCCATTCACGGGCACTTTCATCAAGCTTCCAGATTTTCGTCCTGGTAGTGCTTCTTCTGGTTCACTGTCTGTTTCGTCCCCTAAGATGCCCCGCATGACGTCTATCTTTAAACTTTCATCGTCAGAAATATATTCTTCCGTCATATCCGCGCCAGCCATGACATCTTCCAGTGAACTCTCGACTATTTCACGTGCCAGTTATCCAAAAGGGGCCAATCAATTTTGGTCGTGGGAGACCGTCATCGGCGGACAACGGGAAGAGCGTCGACAATTTTCGAAACGATCGTCTGGTATTATGACGCGTATATAGACCCTGCGATTGTGGTCATTCTGTTCAAACATATTGAATAAGACCCATATTTTGGTACCAGGGAGAACCGCTTCTTTCAGCACGCGCTTGTATACATTTTACCGTAGAACTTTGTGCAACACGCGGCTTGCCGTAATCTGAACGTGGGCCTCTAGGAGTTCTTGAGACGCTACTGAAGAAGGTAGGCCGGCTATAGACTGGGAGTAACCTCTTGCGAGTTGGAAGGAGCTGAGAATTTCACTGCCATGGAATACGTTTCTCATCATAGATGCGCGTGAAAGAATCGTAGCAGCCGAGGCATATGTCTTCTCTTTGGGGAGCCTATCTAGCACCATTTCATCTGTGCGGTTTTTTCTCTCAGCGATACCGTTTTTGACGACGATCGTGAACGCCTTGCGCGAATTTGGATCCATTGTGACTGAATGGACTTGTGTAAGAACCGCTTGCAGAATTCGGTCTCAGCGCTAAACCACATCGGCGCACCACTATGGTAACTCAACTCGGTTTTGAAGAGGCTCATCAACTTCTGCGCATTTCGGCACGGATCCACCACTCGTTCCCTATACCCCGTGCCCGTGTCGACGATATTCAATATTTCGTATTTTCCCACGGATATAAACGGTGACAAAATCAGAATGGACTTCATCGTTGAAAGCGACACTGGTATGTGTGAGAGAAATATTCTTGCGGTCTACTGGCCGTATGGATGAAGCGCAGATCTCGAAATTTCTATGAACCTCTTCGCATGCGGCTTCCAGGGAAGGTGCAGAAATTTTGGCATCTCGAATCAACTGCTTTATTTCTTTGGCGGTGAAATACGTGAAGCGGTGCATCTTCTTCACCAAGTTTTGTGTTGGTATTTTAGGGATGGTTCCAATCAAAGACCTGACCGTAGATGAATTTGCGGGGCTATGTAGATACGAAGTCGGTCGCAAGCAGATTCGTCAGGGAGGATGTAAGTGTGGAACGTTCTCTCCGAGGTGTCCTTAGTTCATTGAAAGCCTATTTCTGACTGTTCTTTCCAAGTGATAGTTTCTGCGAAACGCTTGATATTTAGTCCGACTATCAGTGGGTAAATGCCGTCTATGAGATCTAATTTCAGAGCTGTTGGTTTGCCGTTGATAACATCGACCGTAAAATTCCGTTTATACTGGATCTGCTTTGCATTAGCACAGCTGCTTCCCCATCCATGCATATAGCTGTTGGTGGGTGCATATAGCATTAGGGGGATGGGGGGGAAGTCACAAAGTAGAGATGCTTCGACGTTACCACCTGTGGACGTAGGGGCTCCTTCATCGAGGATTCCGTTGCGGTCCGTATGAGCCTTAACTTCCCTCTTTAACGAAAAAACGATACCTTGTTCATGTACGTCTTTGGAGAAAAAATAATTTTTAAAAGCAGAGTATCAGTGCCATCAATATTTTAAACAGTAGCTGGCTAGTTCTTTGACGTATTCCTGCGATACAATTCTCAAAAAAGTTCTTTTTACCAAGATTGGTGCAACTCTAGTTGCAGAGAAGAAGATTAAAAATTCAGTGCATTTAGGTATGCATTATATATACTTTTTCAAAGAGCGACAAATACTTTCATCTTGCAGTGAAACCGCATGGTTTCAAGGGTTATGTCAATTCCTTAACGAACTTTCGTGATGGTTTGAAATTTTTTCTCTACAGAAAAATCGTTTGGAATTATTTTCTGGTCATTTTTTTTTAATGTAAATTACAGAAGTACAGTAACATTTATCATAGAGCGGTTTCTATTTTTTATTGCTAACAAGTTTTATATTTTCCGTACCAATCTTCAGAGCGAGGTGCCATAGGAATAAAAAAATAAAATATTCTAACCTTTTTGAAGGGATTTTTCATTCGCTTATTTATCGGGATAGAAACGAGTACAGCAATATAAAATATACAATAACAACTTCAACTTAGTCTAAATGTTTGTCATCAAGGGTCCATTTCAAATCAATGCACAAATTAATGAAATAATATTTCATTAATTTGTGCATTGATTTGAAATGGACCCTGATTTATTTGAACACTACGACTTTTCGGAACAACTGAATGTCGTGCAAAACCTTGCTAAAAGAAGTGCGTGAGCGCCGGAAAAACGCATGCGAGAAAGGGCGACGTCCCACACGTAGGTGCAGACTAGGGGTTCGAAACCTTTTCTCCAGGAAGCTCAGATGAGCAGCAAAGCAGCGCAAAAGCGCGTCCCAAATTCATAGCCGTTCATGTGGTGAAAACATGCTTAAATATATGGGGAAAACAGAGCACGGGAAGTGCGGTGACTGATACAAGCCGTTGTGATGATAAACCACGGCCGAGTTACGGTAGAATACCAGCGGGTTGGGGGATACAAAGGGAAATATTTAAATGTGACTTTTTGCGAAGGAAGACAGCAGAAAGAGTGCAAACGTTCCGTGTGCGAAGGCTATTTTGCAGGTCCCAGTCAGGCTGGGTTACCCAAACAAGCTCTGTGGCGCGGGATGCTGCGTTCGTCTTTGTTTACAGCTAGATCAAGTCTGTGAAGTGGGTATAAAGTCGCTGAGGCGCGGAACAAAGGCACAGTGCTAACAGAAGAGCTCACTTGCCTGAGGACGTCAAGGCGGAGATACCAGACGATTTAGTTCGAAGCCCAAAGTGAATTATTTTTAGAAGTGAAGGGCAAACTTGCGGTTGTTCGCTTAAGTACCAAATGGGGCCGCTAATCGGCCCCTGAGGTACTTTATTACTAAAGCTCCGAGAGGCAGATCCGCAACTGACCTGTAGGGGTGCACATAACTAGAGGCCGTGATGCCCGGTTTTAAAGCACGTCCCAGATATTTTTTCCAGACGATAAAGGGCGCTGTGGCGCGGGAACTTGGAGAACCCCGTGAGGCGCCGTGGCGCGAGCTCGATGTAGATTTCCATGGCACCGAGGCGCGGTCTTGACCCCCGACACCACAGCTTGGCCGGCCTGTAGTCGTTCGCATCCTTGTAGCTATGTAACGTGCGTACCCTGCGCATTGCGTGAGACAAAGGGGACGGACTGTAGAGGCAAGCTCGGGCGCCGTGGCGCATGTCACTGTACATCCACGTACATTTCCCAAAACAAAACGGGTGTGTGGCAAGTGCATCGAAGTGCGATTAGCGCAACCCAAATTGGCGCTATATGCTCGAAGCAAGCGAGAAAGGTAAGAGTCTTCATGCATGTAAGTGATTCTTCGGATCCAGTACGTACCCACTCCGTTCTGTATATTTCACTGTACGGAGTTGCACGGCGCGGGTCGGTATAAACTTTCCAGCGCACTTAGAGCGTCTTATCCGCACATAGCGACTGCCTTATCCCGGTGCCGCACTGTACATTTCCGCACAGTACGGGGCCGGCATATAAGTCGGTGTCGAATTCAGCCCTGCGGGGCGCGGCTTCCCCACCAGTACACATGCATCGGGATGTTGTTATGGGATAGGATCACAGCGAATTTTTGCAAGTTCTACGGACGATCCCCTACCGTCGTGTTTCCATCCCTTGCGCATAACCGCAGGGATTGCACCACACTCAGTAGTTGAGCTTTTCGGGAAAGTCACACTTTTAAATTATATAATTATCAAAAAAGCGAACCCATTTGACGGAGTCCCTTACTCTTTTGATGCTTTTTGATCCTAAAAACTCATTTCCAATAATTATTATGTACACTCGGCGAATTCGAATAATAACAGCCCGCAAAAACTTGGAAGAAGCAATTCCCTTGTGTCATTTTTACTGATTTACCTTATTATTTAGCCTGCTTGAATCAAAAACGTTAAACAAAGATAAATTTTTGAACGAACAAAAAATGATCCACAGAAGTCTAAAGAGTTTCAAAGCGCGCCAAGATGGTGCGAAATTCCATGAGAACAAAATAGCTAATATAAATAATACCAGCGCACGTTAATACTTATTCTCAACGCCTTTGGCATCCATGACGGCAAGCAGACCCCGCGGGTTGTTGCGGAATATTAAATGGTTAATTTTCTCTGCAACGCCCTCTCAGACCTCTTGGACAGAACTATGTAAATCCTCCTCGTTTTCATACTTTTTTCCCCTCGCGTAGATCATACGGACCATTATTCCCCAAAGATTTTCGATTATGTTTAGTCTGGGGACTTTTATGATCCGTTGAGGGTTCTGACGCCTTTTAAATGAACATTTCATGCGTGTGGCGCGAAGCATGATATGTCGGATTTTCTTGTTGAAATTTACAAGTCTGCTGATTGCCTAAATTTTCCCTACCCATGGCAGAAAATTATTCTCTAACATACAGTAATACTTACATAGGCTTGTTTATTCTCCACTCGCATCAGAGGGTACGAACCATAGAAGTAAATTGCACCCATTACCTGATGGAACTCCCCCTATGGACGTTTTTGCTAAAGAATTGTGGCTCACGTCTGAAATCATGCAAATACAATCTCAGGTCATCTGGACCGTATAAGCAGAACCTTTTCTCGTCATAGAATATGATCTTGAACCAGAAGAGGTCCCCCTTGGGTATGAAACGCCGGGCTCATGCTAGACGGTATTTTCGGTTCTTTTCAGACATCCTCGGGCCCATAAGCATTTTTTGTACCTGAGATATGGAGTCTCAGATAGGATTTTTCGGAAGCGCCGTTTCCCAATGGGTATTTATAGCTAACTTTTTACACTGTTTGTCATTTCTTCGTCGCGTGAGGACATGGGGGCCAGTGCACACTCTTCTGTGGGACTTATATTTGTGGCGTTTGATGCCTTTCGAGTGGGTGGTTCCCTTTTTAAGGTTCAGGAATTTAAAACAGTGGATAGAAAACGATTGAAGGGGTCAGCAATCTGTCCGATGAGAAGCATCTCCTTCTACAAGGCCAGCATCTGGCCTTTTTCGAAATCTGTGATTTTTCGCTCTCTTAGCATTTTGGGGAGCTCTGGTAGACAAGTTACCAAGCGGTTCGCTGAGAAACATTGGTGTTCTTTTATCTTATTTTAGTGGTTGGCGGGTAAACAGTTTCCAAGTGATTTATAAAACAGTACTTTTGTTCTAATGGAATTTTGCACCATCTTGGCGCGCTTTGGAACTCTTTAGACTATTGTGGGGTTATGATTGGTTTGTTCATAAATGTCTATTGGCCTACCCTTTTATGTTTCAATCGGGCTAACTAATGATGCAAATCGGTTAAAAACGATACTAGAGTGAATGAGAAATTGAAAATTTTCCACTATTTATAAAATTGAATTATTAGGTACAGTGTACTATTAATTTTATAATAGTATCACAGTAATGAAATGTAAGCAAATTTGATGGTATCAAACAATTAACAAAACGAGTAAATTATTTGTATTTTAATAGCGCTTTATCAGTTATATCATTAAAAAGTGCATTATATTACGAGATAAACATTAGACCCATGAACATGATTATTCTTTTTATAACATACCAAATTGTAATTCAACAGACAGAAGGTGTTTTAAAATTAATCTAAAAGTTTGTAACTTAACTATATATCAAGTGTTCAGAAAATCAAAATTTGAAGTATGATGTGCAAAGGGGAGCTAAATGACAAACTATGGTGGTTGTTCTATCTGCAGCTGTAAACGATTGGCAACTGATGTTTCCTTTTTGCAGTCTTTTTCAACTATGCAGTTTCGTGCATATAAAATATGTGTTTACGTTACTCCAAGGGGCAAAAATGTAAGTGGATCCATTTTAAAACCTGATTTTTGCACATTTTGGTCTTATAGAGATTTGTATATAACTATCAAGTTATGCTCCCCCTCTTTCCGTGTATCCAATCAAATAAAGCATTGGAAGTAAGCTGCTTTTCAAATTTTAAATTCTAAATCAACCTTTTTAAACATTCAAATTTAAACAATTGTCTGCCACCTTAAAAAAGAGCAAATCAGTCTTACAAGAATGTAGGAAAAGTGTGTTGGCCAAAGGAAAGTCTTTTTTGTCCAACAGCTATTGCATAGATAGTTTCCGTCAAATATACTCGCCACGCTCATTTCGCTCATAGAGAAAACGCCACCGCGTGATGCAATCACATGAATCGCCACCCCTTGAACTTGTTGATGAAGACAGTTTTAAAATTGACGAATATGAAGCACAGATCAATTCTCAGCGTCTCTTCCACATCTATGCTTCACAATGCAAACTAACACCCACGGTCCACCTTTTTGAGCATCAGTATCTCATATTCTCGCATGAAATAAAGAATGTTGCTATTTATGCAGTTCGTTGTATGTTGCTTACGTAACATCGCCTGCTAGAGAGAGCAATGATTTAAACGAGTGGGATCCACTTCGTGGTTCAAATAGAAAATGAGATTATCGGAAAGCACTCAGAAAGAGCTAAGCTCAGACCATGTATGAAATCCGAGGACAACGAATGTTTATTTCATGCTTTGCAGTTGTTTTTTAGATGCATCCTGCAACTGTAAATCAATATGAAAATGAGGTGCCGAAGACTAAGGAAACGAGGCAGTGTACATCCAATCTTTCTCAACGCCGATAATGCATTTTCATATCCCATAACGCGGTTTCTATCGCAATCCTAGACATATACGGCTCAGATAACACAAGCATGTGCCCAACTGGACGCAGGTATACTTAAGAGCGTCTCTTTCAATCGCTTCAGAGCAGTGTGACTCGAAAGGATTTTTTATGGGTCTTATGAAGTAATTGGGAACAAACGTATGGCTTTCTATGTAGGATCTCTGTCAATTTCTTCCTTTCATTATTTTCTTCCGACGTCTTCACTTGGGAAGAAAGAATATGTAATTTCTGGTTCATGCAACGTCGGGCGGTTAGTTTCACTAAAACAAAGGAGTGGTTATTTCGATAAATGTACTATTCTTACTAAAAAAGCCCACATGACACCTGACGATGTTTCTTGAGAAGCATTTATGCTTTTCAAGAATATTCATAAGGAAAAAACAGCTGCAGAATTTCTAAACTGCAGATTTAGGCAAGTTCCAATTCTCATGGTGATTCTATGCATATTTTCTTTAAATTTACACAAAAATTACTACTCTCTCGCCTACTTTATAAACCGTGACAACTCTGTTTTGATACGGATTTGAAATTTGATTTCTTTGGCGTCTCCGTTAGCTACTTTAACTACACAGACATCCATGGTGTTCCGGAGAAACATTGGCCTGGCGGTAAGACAACAGATGAAGTGGCTTCATTGCCAGACCATTCCATCAGCATTGCTAACAATTTAAGTTCCTGTCCAGGAGGAGTTGAGAAGCTTTTTTCATATAGACAACTGTGGCGGGCAGAATAAGAACCGCTCTATGCTGTGTTTTTTATGTGGGGGTCATGATACAACTCGAAGATGAGAATACTTTACAAATTCTTGTCGCTGTATATACCAAGAGTCGGTGTGACGGCACGTTTGTATTTATGAAACGACGACTGAAGACGCAAAATGTTGTTACAGCTAGACAGATGATGCGTGTTGTGACCGAGAGTTTTGCGACAATCATGTGATCTTTTATATGTACTTAGAAGAGGATGCTCGAAAGGTTTTGCACAGTGCCGTCGACATTCCGGATCATCCGCTATCACGTGTTTAAGTTTTTGAGAGGTGAGCCCCACGTCTTCTATTTCAAGGAGTTCTCTGGTGATGTGGTTTGGGCTGCGTTTCGTGTTCTTTAGCATTCAGTTACAGCACAGCATGTGCGGGTGTTCACAGCGAATGATTTTTGCAACTCTGACTTTGAGAAGCCGACTGTTTCTCTTTCAGAGGTGCCGTCAGCCAACGAGGAGAATAGGAAGGCCTATTTAGAAAAGAACATTATAAGAAGGTACTATACAAATGACGACGCTGTGAGGGATACTTTGGTAACGGCCAAGGTTGAGAGTCGTCTGAATTACTCAATGCTCAATAATAAAGTAAAAAATAGGAAGTCGGTTCTGCCCTGTAGTTTTCTTAATCCGTTTTTACGAGTAGGATGTCCATGCTGCGGGCTCCGAAAGTGATTTTAAAGTTAAAAACAGTCGAAAATAATAATCAAAACAGTACATCTCGAAATTCTTTACTGTACGGCGTTCAGTTTTTAAAATGGATCCACACACAAATGTATACCACACACTTGTTTGAAGTACAGCCTCTGTCTGTTCGCCTGCTTGCTTTACGATTGATGGACACAACCGGCATGAATCACCTTCCAGAATCTTTTCAGAGCTTCCCTTGCCTACCATTGTCTGACCGTCACCATTTACAACCAACTTTTTGTAGGATATCAGTTACTTTTCTCTAGCTACATTTATCCGTGAAAGCGCTAGCATAGCTGGTCTGGTCTCCGTCGGCTATTATTACACCCATCCGACTTGGACGACCATCTCTTCCCGCTCGACATGACTATGAACCAACATACCCAGTCTCAGTGACGACAATTGAAAAGGCAAGGTAAATTGCAGTTTTGGATGGACTTTTCTGTGAAGTATTATTTTGCAGGGAGCACAGGCGTGTAAAGCACTTTAGAAGAGGGTAGTCAAGTGCCTATACTCCTTGATTACAGTCTTTGTGCCTGGCACGTTGTTGTGCAAAGAGAACTGAATACGGGTGAATGTGCCCACAATCCAAATGAAGGCACACAATGATTTTTGTGTGCCCTTTCTTTCCAAACAGACGACACTAAAGATGATTATCTGTAGATACAGTTCAATTCAAGCGTGTTGCATCTGTACGGATCATACAACCGCACAGATAGAGGTACTGTACATAGTATATGCTACAGAGTACGTTCAACATATTCACTTGAAAAGATTGACCAAATTTACTACAAGATGTTTGAAAATAATTTAGGCTAAAAATCTGACAAAGTTGTATCGAGTAAGACGTCGGTGTAGAGCAATGGTCAAAAATGCACATATCGCGATATCGTAGAGATCCGAGTTCAACTCCCGGCTCGGCTGCGTAACTTTGGGATGGTTGATATAACCAGCCGTAGCTAATTGAAAAGCAATCATCGAAAGTTAATTGCATAGTTAACTGATTGGTGTAGTACATTACTGGAGCGAAACCATTGAAAAATCTAGTTTGTACGACAGCTTATCGGAGACGGTTGATTCGCAGTTCACAGAACGCCATCTCTTCACCGTCTTTGCACAAAAACAGCCGCATCGCATGATCTGCTCGATCGAGTTTGACAGCAGTCGAGTCGCCGTCAATTTTCTATGTATTCTTTGCCGCCCGCCTCATCACGATGAGGATGAACACGGTGGTTGCCGCCGCAAGCAAGGCGTAACCCGCAGTAAGAATGTAGGCCGGGTAGCTATACACCGGCGGTGACAGGATCACAAACCAGAAGAGAGTGATGTCGCCCGTCTTGAAGAGAGGCAGGAGCATGTCGGAAAATGCGGGCATCGTCAGTAAACTCGCAGTCCATAGCCCCAGCACGAGTAACACGCCGGCTGATACGCGTCGCGACTGCTGTTTTTCGGCGCCGGCGATCAGTAGCGGGATGATCGACACCTGATTTGTGAGCCAGTACACCGTGTGCAACGCGAAAATCGGCACGAGGACTGTTTCATTAAAAGGCGGAACGGTCCGGATTTGTCATGAGAGAGAGAGAGAGAGAAAGAGAGAGAAAGGTTAGTAAGAGAAAGAAGGGAGAGAGTGAGAGAAGAACACAGGCAAGGAAATTATCGTGTGTCCGACAAAAACAACGTACAAGGTAAATCGCTCGACACAAACCCGCCGCATTGTCCCGTCCCCCTGTCAGCCATCTGCATCACGCCAACCCGCCCATTCTTCTCCGCCGGTTGCAAAGAGCTGAACAGGTCAACCGCGTTCAGCCCAAGAATGATGATTTCCAACACGCAGTAAAGCACTGACATGCCTAGAATGAGGACACGCTCACGTCGCCCACGCAACAGGAAGTCGCGCATGGTCGGTACCTCTGCATCAACCATCTCTCCGTCGCCGTTCTCGCTCCCCGCTTGTGCGCTGAACGTGTCGTCTGAAAACGCTCCAGCGTGCCGCGCGGACTGCACGCCGGGAATGCGGGCGCTGCCATGCCCAACGTCCTCCGCAGCGATATTCTCACAAGCGTTGCCCAGCGCGCCGCTCCCGACGTGCGAGACTGACCCACCACCACCACCACCACCCTCGTCGAGCGGGCGGATCTCAATGTTGAGAAACGAGCGCAGACTCGCAACAACGGCCGGCGCGCCCGCTGTGCGTGTGAGCACGCCGAAAGCCATACGCACGCCCTCGTAATACATCCGGATGAAGACGGCCGACCCCCAAGTAAGAAAAGCGCTACTGGCATCGAAAGCGACGTCATCGTCGCCATCGCCCTGCACTTGTGTAATGGTTGCAACAAGTGCAGCAGACACCTTAATCGCGAGGAGCAACAGCAAACGCGCGAGCAGCACGCAGATGGCGCGCCATACGAGCACGCGCGAGCGTCGCTGCCAGTCGAGCCCGGCGCGGTACAGCAGCGAGGCCAGGGAGATGGCCACGGCGCTGAGAAGGACGCAGGCGGCGCTGTGCAGCGGGGAGCGGCCGAGGATCGGGGACGGGGGCAGGGCGGCGCGGTTGCAAACCGCGCCCGTGACGCGGGGCGGGAGTGTCGCGGCGGAGGAGTCTTCGTCGACGGGTGTGGTGGGGGTGGGAACAGGCGGCGGGGTTGAGACGTGGTCCGGGTTGCTCGGCGGGAGCGAAGATTCGCCCGCCGTCGGGTCGCTGTCGTCGACGGGGAGGGCTGCGACTGGGGTCCGTGTTGGAGTGGGCGTTGCGGACCGGGTGCGCGTCGGGGTCGGGGTGGGCGTGTTCGACGGGGTCGGGCGGAGGCCCGGGGATCCGTCCGGGCCGCGCGGGGCACGGGACGGGAGAGGAGATTCGGAGGGTGGGGCCGAGGGAGAGATGGAGACGGACGGGGTGGCGGAAGAAGATGCGGACGGGGACGGGGAGAGTGAGGCGGGTGGCGTGAATGAGGCGGAAATGGTGGGGTCGAGCGGGGTGGTGACCGGGGATGGGGAGGTTGGTGGTAAATCTGGTGCGGCGGCGGGTTGTTGCTGGGAGGGGGAGGCGGACGGGTTGAGAAAGCCGTCCGGGAGGGCGGGGAGGGCTTGGGCGTCGGCATACTGCCGCGGATGGGCGTCGGGATGGACGGGGGTGGGCGGGAAGAGGAGGAGGAGGAGGAAGAAGAAGAGGAAGAGGAAGAGCAGGTTGTGGTGGAAGTGGCGGACCGAAGAGAGGGCGGTCATCGCGAGAGGGGGTGGGGCGGACGCAGAGCACGTGAAGCGTCGTCGTGCGGTTAGTTGGCTAGGGTTTGTTTGCGGGTATTGAGCAAGATAACGTTGGTGGCGTTGGGATTCGGGGCGGAGTGGACGTCGGCCGCGACGGTGCCGAGGTGGGGGCGTTGGGCATGGTGGGTCAGGCCGCGGGCGGTGACGCCGGATGGCGGATGGCGGATGGGGCGGGTGTGAAAGACGGAGAAGGGAGGAAGAAGGGAGAAGAGCGAAAGAAGCTTGGGACGACAGGCACGCCGTTGTGTCTAGGGGTGGTGCGGCTGGCACAAGCATGGGGTTGAAGCAGCGTGGCGTGCGGCGTACGGGGGTGGGTCCGCATAAGGAATCGGGCCCGGTGGGCGTGCTGCGATGCTGCGAGGAAGTGGGTATGGATGAGCGGAACGAATTAAAGAGATTATTGAATGCGGGGGGACGGTGCCTGGAATGGGACAGAGCGGGTTGAAACGGGACGGCGAAAACATATGCAAAATATATGGCGATTTCGTGCCAATCAAGATTTTCAAAAAAATCCGCTGTCCGGTTTCAAACACCTTGGTCCAATTTTAGCCACCCGTTGTCCCGAGCCAGCAACGCGTTTGCGCTGCATGTCACCTGCCAGTGCCGGTACAGCGATGCGTGTGTATATGTGTGCGTGTGTTGGAAAGAGCCTTTTCCCGTACCCTTACGGTACAATTCAAACCGCACGCTTCACTCATTGGTTCTCAACGCCCTAAGTCCCACTTCCACGCGATTCACGCAACCGTCCGGCGGCCGCTTACACCTGCGCTCACTCGTGTTTCTCTCATCAGCCACGGTCAAGTTAGGTGGGAAAATAAATTTTCGGGTCTTGACTCCGAAAGTCCGAAATGAACATTTACGGCAACTCAGGGGCGTTCTTTTCAAGCGTTCCGGAGTTTCTCAAGTTGCTGGAGTGGTAGATTTGGTACATGTAAGGGTGTCGGCGGGGAGCGTCGAGGGCGTCAGGAATACTGCGTTCATTACGATGTGGCCGCCGGACGGTTGCGTGAATCCCGTGGAAGTGGGACTGAAATATCTATTGCAGTGTTGTATTGAGAATCAATTCAATAATATTAACATATTATTTTGAAATAGTATTTTTTGTGCCCTGAGTTAGACGCATGATACTGCCGCAACTTCTGCCCATAATGCAATAGGTGTAACATGGGTTTCTAGTAGTTCCCTTGCTTGGAGCTAAACAATATGAGCAGCACTAGAAAGCTCAGGTCTTTCTCCTTCCACAAACTGTAAAAAGGTGCTTTTTTGCAAAGTTATGTTCCTGAGAGAGGTGATGTCACCGTACAGCTATTCCCCCTGTCAAAACGTAAAAACATCACAGCAAATGATGCCAAGTTTATCAAGTTGAATTTAAGGTTTTACAAGATTTAAATTACATAGTTACACTTTATGCCTATGCTACAACAACAGCAGAAAATGGACGCCTTGAAAAATAAAAATAGATGTTGAGATAGTTTTTATTTTTATTCTGAATTTGTATCGAATTTAATAAGCTTCAATAAAATATGAAGTGATAGATCTTAAAGATCAACCCTAGTGCAAATTGAAATCTGTTTTACAGAGATCTCACGAACACAATACCAAGTATGGAATCCTTGCGGCCGCAAAGCGAAAAATGAAAATACTTCTCTTCTGGGAATAAGAAATCTTCGCCTAAAGGTATGTTTCTGCGCTGAGTTGTGAAGAGATTATTGCTAGCTTCGTCATCAGGAGTCACATACTTTTAAGAAGCTCAAACAATATTTCTTAAAAAACGAAAGGCACTTCTTTACTGATCTCTTTGTCTTTTTTACTCTGTTGTGCCACGTTTCAAACCTTTCAGATAGCTTTTCGGGCCGAGATAGAGACGATTATTATCCCAATCCCACAGGTACTACTACTTCCTTCCAGTAGATATTAAGATTGTATGATTAGAAATCCCGCCAAATTACCCTTCCAAATTCAGAAGAAAAGGTGTGATAAGTGCATTGATTACCTACGTTTTTGTAAAGATTCAAGTGTGCATTTATTTGACTAAATATATCGGTAAAATTGAAGCAAGAGAAAACAGAAAACAGAAAAGAAATACCCCAGGTTCCAAGCGATCACACAGAAGAGAGATATAAATGTTGAGGAACCCGCACAGGCCCTCGAGGAGGGCTGAATAGTGTAGGCGTGTATGCGGGCGGTTGCGGAGAGAAAGAAATATACATGGAGAGAGGCGAGATCCGCCGGTCGCGAGCGAAGCACGTCGCTAAGTTGCAACTACGACGCATCGCCACGTTTGATAGCTGTAATTCCCAGCCAGCTCCACACTACTTCCCCAATATCTTTTCTAACATAAAAACACTTTAAAAAAGTTGAGGTACCAAAACAGTCGGAGGTGTGAGTGCGGAGTTCCAAAGATGAGGAAAGAACCATCGCGAGTGGTCGGAAGGGACAATAATTCCGTCGAGGTAGAAGCGGGGCATCGAGTCGCTATCCAATTACAACCGTCTCATAATCTATTTTTTGGAGAGTTCTAGGCCCATTAAATCGTAGCTAGCAATTCGCGGGCTGTGAGATGAGTAGCGAAACCCTTCTGGGGCTTTCGCATTGACATAAATGAGAGCAAAATAGAGACATTCCGACAGCTTGGGTGCCATGAAATCCATTGGGTCTGCATGCGATTACAGCTATTGAACAATGAGGGAGGGGATTGAAAGAGTCCCAGCTGTTACAAACCAAGTAGCACAGAATGAGGGGGCGCCTTATAGACCTTCCTTTCCGTCGGAAAATGGACGACACCATAGTTGAATCAGATATAACGAAATCCCAACGTCGGAGGCGGGTCATGCTCACCGCGCGGACGTGGAAAATATATGTGAAGATGTTTCCAGCGCATGCATCTTGTTCATCTTTGTTGGTGGCAGTAATGCCCGGCGCAACTATGTCTGCCATGAATGAAGCCGGGAATCCGACACGGATAGGACGTGTTGCAGCATTAGAGTCCCATATTTGAACGTACGACTTGAAAAGCGAACGCACCATCGGTGTCTTGGTTGGCGATGGAAATAAATGTAACTAATGATACCGTGAGATGGCTGAGAGATACTGCGGAAGGGATGCATTAGATACGCTACCTTCCAGTGCTAGATAGTCAATGTAGGATAGTAAGTCGTCTTCATCCGCAGGTGTTTGTGTGCGCATGTCCTCGTCGCAGAACCGCAGCAACTTGGCAAC
>JAVCKV010168659.1:0-17685 GCA_032274145.1 Herpochondria borealis | reverse complement strand
GGAGGTTTTGGCTTCTTACTCGTGTTCGTTGTTTGAGGAAGAAGATATTTTCTCAGATCGATGTCTTCGTAGGGCAGATTTAGGATGACGAGGTAGTTTGGTTCAAAGGGAAGAAATGAGTTGTCGATGAGTTGTCTGCGAATGACTTCTTCAATGTGTGATAATGGGTCGTAGAAGAAGGGATGCATGGTTCCGCCGGAGAAATCGGATGGTAGTGTAGAGTTCAGAAGCGGGACAACGTATGACATACTGATCTGTGATGTGGTTTGGACAATGTCGTATGTTGTGAGTAGAAGTTGTTCGCATAGATCCAGAAAGCGGAGCGTTGTTAAAACTATGTATTCTAAACACCAAAACGTGTTCTGAGCAGTGTCTTCAGAGCAGGATGTGGTAATGGCTGTATCCGGGTCAATGATGATAGTGAATATCCATAAGACGTTGTCGATAGTAGACGGTATGTAAGAGGAGTTTATGAAGAGTTCCAGGAGTTTGTCAGGGGGTTTTCTCCATTTAGCGTTGAATCGGTAGTATGGTACTGCAAGAAGATGAATGACGTAGAAGAGGAAGGTGTTTGTAGGGCGTGTGACGATGAGACCAAGGACTTGTAGGTAGAAAGGTAGTGATAGGAGTATGCAATGTTGAGCAATAAGTGGTACTAGCGTAAATCGGGCGCCCGTGGCCCAATTAGTATGCTTCGCATAAGTGTCTTTGGGTTCGATCATGATGTAAAATAAAAAAATTAAAAGACTTATCAAGCAGTGGAGTAAGCATTGGTGTAGAGTTTAGGAATACCAACTACTGACTATTATCTATTGTGTTCCTGTACCAACCAATGAGCTCCCAATAACCACCTTCAAAGCATTTGTCCTCATCTACATCCTGTGATGTGATAAGAGCTAGCAGTGTTTGTTTTGTTCTATCTATGTGTGGACGGAGCCGAACCTTCTCGAAGTCATTTCTATCTTCGTATGCTTTGCTCCTTCCAATCTTGATGAATCTTGCCCTGTTGATTTCGTGTTTCTCAGTCTCCATGAAAGCCATATCAGAAAACGCTTTAGCACGTGAAATTGCCACACACTCAAGACCGGGTGCCCTTAATCTGGAATTAGAACCAGGGAGTACAATGACAATCTTGGACCACTTTTCGCCATTCCCGATTGAGATACCTTGACACTTGTGGATGGTTATGGCTTTGCAGACCCGAAGAGGTATTGTGGTCATGGAACAGCAATTGTTTTCACATCTAACGGTAACCAAAGGGATGGGAATTGCTGTTGGGTTGTCAGGGTCGTATTGATCTTCCTCTGGGATAACCACATCCGGAAAGTCGACCATGACAAAAACTGGAAGGTCTGAACTGTTTGGCCCATCAGCATTTTCATAAACAATACTTTCAATGACACCAACTGCTCCATTATATAGATTGTACTCCACCACGAAATTTGTAAGTAGCATGACAACAGCTCCAGCACAGAATGCATTAGTTTTCGGTAACGGACACTCCTTGGATATATGATCAACTCTGCCTGGGTTGATTCTGCATCCCACCTTTGCTATATCGTAACCCAATGAAATCATGTACTTTTTGACAATGGGAAGGGCATCCTTCCATGTTGGGACAACATACAGTGCATGTTTCTCAAATTCTTTTCTTTCTTCTTCAGGGAGGTTTGACAGCTCCCTCTCCAGCAGCTTGTCTGCTTCTGGACGACCCATTTCACCTGAACGCATTTTCATGATGATATTGTGATAGGAGGCATCATCTTGCCTAAAAATAGAATCCATCAAAAAGCAATAGGACACTTCAGCATCTGGATCTGGTGAATTGATGAAGTTGTTGAAAACAGTCATCCCAATCGAGTCTGAACTCTGTGCTTTTCCCTTCTTTTTGCTGTAATGAGGTTGACCAGTTACTGGCGGTATTTGATGGCAATCACCAAAACTCATGACAATGGGAATACCACCAAAGGAGCGTTCCCTCAGTTGCTTTGGAAGTGGACTTGGCAGCTCCTGGCGGAAGACGCAACAGTTGTTTTGTTTCCAGGCCCATGTTGAACGGTTCTCCATTGAATGTTCATCATAAATCATGACATACAGAGCCTCCAACTGGGCGATAAGATTGGTGAGCTTCGTTGTACTGCCAATAGCAGTGAAAGTTGGTACTTTAAACAATTTCTTTCCACAGGGGACATGATTTCCACGAGTAGTGGTGCAGCCATGTATAAGGGCAGATGCACACCCAGTTGGAGCCACCTTCATCAGATTCTTGAGGGATCCTAGTAGGTTGAATAAGATATTAGATATAGTGTGGATCACAAAGGATTTGCCTGACCCTGGATTGCCTTGTATGTAACAACGAACACATGGGGGTAACTCCAGCTCAATTTCCTCATGTGGTCCATCAGGGTTGGCAGCAACAGAATTGAAGTAACTCATCCACTCCCTAATGTGAAATAAGAAAGCTCCAATAATGAGCCTCTGGGTTTCACCTTGTGCATTTTCAGGGCGATAAAGGGTTTCTCTGAATGCACCTCCCAGTTCATCGTCAACGACCCCCCCTGAATAAATTTTTTTCTTGAGGTCATGCAACCAGCTTATTGCATCTGGTTCAAAGTCTAAACTCCAATTATGACTAGGACTAGGAGGGGGGAAATCAACATCATCAAAATCAATACCCTGTCCATCCATGTTGATGCTGGTGTCATCCACAACACCATCTGCAACAGCTGCTACATCATCATAATCTGTGTTCTCACGTTGGACTGTTGGTGAGACATTGTCTCCACCTTCGACAGGTATAGCAACTTCATCATCCACCTTCACGGTGTACTTGTTCTTCAACCGAAGAAGACGAGCCAGTAAAGATGGAGGAAACTGAGGATGATGAAGCTCAGCTTCAAGGCGCTTAGCATAAGAATCTTCGACAGGCCTCAGAGATTTCCCATCATGTGGGACAAAGAAAAATAAAGTCCACTTGGCAAAATCCTCATCCATTGGCCAACAGGGGATGTTTTGGTAGCCAAAGAAATTTGGGACACATTTGTATTTCTTTGCAACAAACTGATAGAAATTCAAATGCACTTCGTAGACAGGCTTTGTTGAAACATAATCGGTGTAACTCTTCCTGAGTGACGACAGTTTGAAGGAGTTTCCTCCAGAATTCCCACTATCCCCATCCTTTTCAGGGCTGAGCTCAGAGAGATCAATGCTCGAAACAGAACATGCCCTCACAAAGGAGGAACTAATGGTATACTTTCCACCAGCTAATACAAAGGAAGCTTCATCTCTTGAAATATTCCGTTTCTTGGCAATATTGGTGCAGAACTTGGATACCACTTTCCGGATAGGGGTTTCTTTCTCAGCTGCATCTGCACAGGCACGAAATGTTGAGTTCCACTCAGAGGAGTTGGAGTGACCCTTACAAGAGTATCCACAGGTGTAATACAAAACACCTTCTGATCCTGTGAATTGATCCAAACCACTAGCACCATTGACTGCTAAATTTTGTAGATACTCTTCATAATCGGCCCCAAATCTTGCAGTGGCAGACACCTTTGTGGCATTGGCAATGCTATCGTTCTCACTGCTACTATCACCACCATCATCCCTGCTAGAAAGAACAGTACCTCCGGCATTAAACACATTTGTTGCTTCTGTAGATTGTGTTGCATTGTTGCTTTGTTCTTCCTTGTCGTGTCTTGCCTTGAATGATGCAAAAGATGTCCGATTTGTGAGGAAAACCTGAAGATCTGCATTTGCACCCCAGTACAACATGGATATTGGTTCTTGTACTATTGTAGGATGATTGCGGGAAGCATGGTACTTAGGCATTCCATTCTTGTCAAAATCAACATTTGAAACACGGACACAGGCAGCACCACCAGTGTAATCACTAGATCCAGGACCACCTCGCGGGTACACAAGCTTATTACCAAAGCCCATCCTGCATTTCCAATATCGGAGCTTAACATGGGTAACAGCCCCATCATTGTTGGTTATCCAATCAGTAATGTAGGGATTATCTTGTTGGTGCTGTGCTGGATTGTATTTCAGGTGTAAGACCTCCTCCTTCCAGCAGTAATTACTGCATCGGTGGTTCAAACAGTGGTTCAAGATGTTACACTGTCTGTCATAGAGGCGATGTTCTTCAGTGAATTTGAACTTGCGTAGTTCCTTCTTCTCCAAAATATTGGTCCGAAACTGCATTCCATCACTTGAAGACCTGTAGCCAAGATCCTTTCTTCCAGCTGGGGCAGGAAAATCAGATGGAGCTCTCCCAACATGACTAGCAGAAACAGAAAAATGTTGGTCCATGACAGCACTGACATTTTCAGACAGCTTTTTGGACTTGGTTGCTTCAAGCCGCTTCTCATAATTTCTGAAGATGGTCAATCCAGCTGCAGTTCTGCAGAGAAATGTTCGCCTTGACTCAATTCCAGATTTAGGAGACTTGTCCAGGGTGCAGGACTTTCCTGGTTCCACACCTTGTTCTTCCTCCATCTGCCGTATTGTATTATCAAGGTCTCGCATCAACAGGTCTATGTCCTGAGACAGCTGATCCATGAGTTCACCAAGGGCCAGAAAACCATTGTTTTCACAGTACAATAGTAGGTGAGCATGGATAGCACCACGACCTTTAGCAAACTCGTTACATCCATTGAATTCCACCAGCCCAATGACATGGGACAGAAACACATCAAGCCATATTTCCATTTTAGCAACAAAGTAATGCGTCACGATGTGCTTGCACTCATTCATGAATTTGCCGAATGCTCTATCATTGTTGAGGATATCTTGTGTGCCTTCTCCACAAATCAAGGAGGAATAAGAGGATAGCAGATGCCGTAGGAAAGGATCATGAAATTCAGCCAAACTCCCAGTATGAAATGCGCTCAGAGGCAAATTGTTTGTGTACCCATGATGAAAATGGGTGGCAGTGAATTTATTCTTGACGGACTTGAAGTACTGATCAGTTCCAGGAACATTCCCCACATGATGATTCACCCTTGTAGCAAGATCCTTTGCTTTCTTCACATCACACAGATCTTCTTTTACAAGTTTCTCCACAGGATCATTGGGATCAAAATCTGCATTCAAGCTCAGCGACACCCGTGCCTGTGAGTACACGGATCGGCGGAATAATTCATTGCTTAATACAAGAGGGAAAATGGGATGACGAGCGGCTCGGCCATGGTTGACCCACATAATGTATTTGGCCCATTCGTGAGGGCTAACGCCAATTTCCCGCAACTCGCGATGCAAACCAGTGATATCTCCATAGACTTTGTAAGAGTTATCCGACGCATCAAAGAAAACACGGAACACTGTGGGGAATGCCCTAGTCCATGCATAAGGAGTGGACATCATGTTCACAAAATCGCCTGTAGGCAGATGTGTTGCTTGTTGGAGATGTGCCTGTGAGCCAGCAATGGTGACATCATTCTGCTGTACAGGAGATTGCAACAAATTCGGATCGTCTACAGAACCAAGACTATTGCCATCTTCGTCAACTGTCTCAACAGAGGGAATAAACATATCAGAGGGCGTGGCAGAAACTTGTACTGTAACATGATCATTGCCTGGAGTAACGGACGAATTACAACTCAAGCTTGGGTACTGCTGTTGGTCAGGAGATGACAGGTGATTGGAATCAGCTTCAGAATCAAGGCTGTTGCCATCTCTACCCACGCGTGCTAGGGACTGTGTATCATCGTTATCAATGTCTGGAGCTGTGGAATTGCCACTAGACTGAAGGTTGTTTCGTAAGGACTCTACAGTCTCTTGGAAAGCAGTAATTGCATCTAGAGCATCCGCCTTGAAATTGGCTTCCTTTCCCAAGGGTACGGCACCTTCAAACACCTCGTCATGAGTGTCATTTTGCAATGGAGCAGGACCCATATCACCACCATCAACATCAAAATGACGCATAGCGACAGGAATGGTGTCATCAGCCCCGGTTTCTTCCTCAGTCACTTCCGGAATACGCAAGGTGCCTTCCATGTCAAACAAATTCCCTTCCTCAGGCCATTGGGCCAGGTTTTCTTGAGACAGTGTAAAATCAAAAGCTGGATGGTTGATACTGTGAAGGATCTCCAGAATACGGTGAATAACAGCTTTACGAAATGAAAAGGATGGTAGATTCGTTGCTTGTCCATTGTGGGTACCTTGACGCATAATCACAACGGTTTTGCATTCAGAAGGAAGTCTTGGTAACACCGACAAGAGTGTTGATTCCTGAGACACACATGATATAGTACCCTTTGAACCAATATTGCCATGCTTCAACCGTGCAATAGAGACAAGAGGTGTAATCTGACGAATGGCTGCTTCCTCTGCAGGAGTACAATTATCAAGGAGAGAATGAAGCTCTTGGATCAGCTCTGGTTGGTCTGATAGCTTGGGTTCAACACCAAATCCATTGCCAATGGAAAATTTCCGTGCTAACTGGAACTTCTCTTCTTTGCCTGTTTGAAACTCCTTCCTGCATTCGTGACAGACTTCTACCTGTGACAGAGATCCATTTCCCATGGCAGTTTCCATAGTGGCAATGTGATTGGACTCATAGAATGCCTTGTGCTTGCTGTAAGTTGGAAGAAAGTATTGTCCCCCATTACAACCGCAATCAATACCTGTACATTGCCATGCATCGGAATATTGACTTGCCAAGTGGGAACGCTTGAATTTGGCACGCATACCAGTGGCACTTCTGTGCTGAGACTCAACCTTGTTGCAGGGGTCAACGTAGAACGGCTTGGTTTGTCCACAGCACGCGCATGACTTGATTACAAAGCAAAGAAGGGACAGTTCAAAACGTCGTCCATAAAATGCCATATCCTCCTGAAGCAATTTCTCCATGGGTTTGACAGGTGGATATGGAAGGGGATGATTATCCAGAATTGAGTCAAAGAGATTGGGTGGAACCAAGTTGCGGTATTCTCCACAAATATCCCACACTTTCTTCCTCATCTGTCGAAAGATTCGATCAACCTCAGCGTTGAAATGGGGGTCTTCGTGATGAATCCATTCAGGGGGGATTCCAAGACGTTTGCAAAGCAGCAATAGAGCTGTACCTCGAAAAGGGTGGTGATGACGACCACTAGAATTAATGATGTTTTCCAATACAACGAAGGGTTTGGTCTGAAGAGCTTCAATGTCTTCAACAGGCTTGCATGCAATACAATACCAGGGTATAGGACCATTGCTGTGCTGGGTACTACCAGAGCTGATTGGGATTGGATTCTCTGGCTCAAGCTTGTTAACAGCAAAGTAAGACGGAGGTTCTTCACCATCGTGCATATGAGATAAACCACAACACTGAAGATGCATGTACCGGTTGCAGGGTCCATCACAAAAAATACCAGGATGCTTGGGACATGATTCCGACTTGGATTTACAACCACTGCATAGTAAACAGTCACAGTAACACTCGCGTTCCGAATCACTATATTCAGAGTACAGGGTGGCATCAACGCCTTCAAGAAGCACATGAGGATTTGTTTCACCATGGTCAACTTGAAAAAAAACTTCTTCCGGCTGCAGAGGGGAATCCGTTTCAGGCACAGAGGCAGCTCCAGAACCATCGGGATTGCCAATACTCTCTTGACCAGACCCAACCGTACTAACAGACTCATTTGGATCCGCATCAGGATCCAAAAAATTGTCAAGAAGGTTAGTTGGCTGTAATAATTGAGAACCACGATCAATGGATTCACATGTGGCAACGTGTGGAGTAACTGATACACGATTGGCAGTGTCCCTGTTAATGCAATAGGTTGAACCAGTTTGACGAGAAGCAGAAAGATCCAACTTGGGCCTCTCCCTTGCATTAGCTTGGATGGAACTGACAGAAGGGCGGTTGGCAGTGGCAGGAGATACTTCTGGGATAGGTGTGCTGAGCAGACGGGAACGTTTTCGACTACGGGTAGTGACTGGACTCATGATGGTATCCTAAAAGACAAAGTTAGAGGCATAACATACACTGAGCTATAGCTGTTGGTTCTTCCTGATGGTCCGCTTGGCTTGCTGAGCTTGCCTCCGGCGCTTCTTCTTCCTCCCCTTCTTGCTTAAGACTTTCATATTTATACTTAGGCATCGTGCTATTGGAGCATGCCCTGAGTTCTCAGTGTTGCCTCCACAAACATTCAAATTATGTGGACTGAGAGGGAGAGCGTGTTGATGTTCGGAGTCGAAAATGTGATCCTGGTAAATACAGATCACATGATGGTTCTGGTCATATCGATTCTTGAGGTGGCAGAGATGAAATTCCACATCATTTTCGTCACCAGTGAAGGCAGGAGGGGAGTAAATGTTGACATTGGAAACCACCCTTGTCACACAAATCTGGATATGCTTCCGCAGAAAGTCAACAATAGTTCCAAGTGAATACTTTGCCTGAGGGGGACAGCGACGACTCAGCCAGAAAAGACCGTTTGCAACATTCCTCATGACAATTGCACCCTGTTTGGGAGAAAAGTTAATGGCATGTTCATAAATGGCACTAGCAATGGAGCAGAAGGCACACAGCTTGTGATCGAGTTGTTGATATTTCAATGGAATGGACATATTGGGAGGAGGGGAAAAGGAGTTTTCGTCAACGGAATCTACCTCAGCTGTTGAACCACTGTATCTCCCGACTTGGTTAAAACATGTGATAGGATGGTGTTCCATGTGGAGGCGTTCATAAGTTGGAAGTTCCTCGATTTCCACCACACTCAGGGGAACTTCAAACACGTGGTGACGAAAAGTGCGCTGAGCAAAGAACCCACGATCACCAAAGTATCCAACTTTGGTTTCCACACCCTTCAGAAATGGATAATATATATCATATGCCGTGACATCCACCCATCCATTTGCATGGCATTTCACATTCAATTCTGGCTCCCAAAAAGACATAAAGCTCTCACCAAGAAGCACTTGACCAAGGATGTGGTGGGGGAGAAATCGCCTTAGCCAAAGATAACTGACGTGGAGATCGGTGTAGGCAAGTTGGTCATCTTCGTTCACACTGTATACACAGACAACGCGAAAACCATCCATCCACTGATACACTTCCCGTCTGCAAAACACAATTTGCCCAATAGTCGTTGCACGTTGCCAACGTTGGTCAATTGGTCTGAAACGCTCAAGGTACTTTTCATGCCAGGCCACTTGATCCGAAGGCAGGCCTGGAATATAACCAACACCTGGAATCGGGCCAATCCGATTGAAAATATGGTGCACATAAAGACGTTTCACCTCATCTGGAGTTGGGAGGCCTTCAGCATAACAATCCAATTCAATCATCCGCTTCGAAATGGAGGCTTGTAACTCATGCCCCATGGCATGGGGAAGACAAAAGGAATCCCCAAGTTTGAGTGTATCAGGATAGTTCCGCTGAGGCAATATGTAGTGCTGGTCGTCTTGAACGATGAACATAGAACATAGCGCACAAAGGTGTCGCTCAGTGGATGATGGGGAATCTGGCAGCTGAGTTCCACAACAAATCCAATCATCACTATCACCCTTCAATAAGTCAGGGTGATAGTGGAAGCGGGAATTGCATGACACACAACATACAGAGATATCGACACCAAAGCGCATGTTACAAATACTGCAGGAAGCATTTGGTTCCCAAGTCAAAAAGTCATGAGCTTGTAAACGCGAAGGAATGGGCTGCTTTCGAAGGTAGTCATATTGACCTTGAAGATTTTCCAGGCTGTACAGCTCGCCAGTATCAGAATCTTCGCACATGTAAAGGTCGTAGTCAATGGAAGATTTGGGCATCTTGACGTTTCCTTTCAAGACGGCTTTTTCATCGACAAGAGACGAGGTTGAAAAAAATGTTTCCTGGTAGGATTGGTGGGAGGCTTGGTACTGGTTCATCTCCTGCACAAATCGCTTGAGTTTAAACCGACTGACGAGTTTTGCTCTGGCTATTGCACGTTTTGCCAAAGATGCCGCGTCCGGCCGCACAACCAATGCCTTCTCAGAAACAGTGGAGCGGGTGGCCTTGTTCTTGGCAATACATGCCTTTGGTTTCTTTTTCTTCCTCTTTTGTTTCCTCTTTGATATCGCTGCCAAATGATCATCATCAAAGTCTGAATCATGTTCAGATTCGGGAGCACGCCAATGGCCACGGCGATATGAAGCAGATACAACCGACTCCTCGTCAGAGGATTTGGAATCCACATGCTCATCTTCACCACCAAAAGAAGCAGGAGAAATACTACCATTGTCACAGGCAGGACCAGTGGCTTCATCATCATACAGGACACACAGATAGTCAGGGAGTAAATGGTATTTTGCCAAGATCCGAAGAGCAGGAGGGGGCGGAATCCACACGTCCCAAAAGGAAGATCCGAAGGAACTGGCAACACCAACATGGTCCTGGGCAGCTTTGTAAAAGGAGAGGATTTGTTGCAACAGTTCAGGAGAATGTGATGAACGTTTGCCAATGCTTGCAATGGAAATGACAGTGTCAGAGGCATCACGTAACGTTGAGCCACCACAAAAAAAATTCATCAAGGATTTGTGGTTCCAGGTAATGACATCAGAAGCACACGCTAGCATGCATTCCTTGGCGTTCTGCTTTCGATAACCCAACAAAAGCCCAAGCTTGATGGGTACAGGACAGACACGAACAAAACCGTCCAAACGAGTGCGTTCCTGAAGAATCGGTTGGAGTTGACAGTCACCCTTTTTGGTCTCATCAACGACATCTTGGAAAGGACGAATGTAAAAGGTACCAGTTTGTAGACAGCGTGGATCAACTTGCCGGATGTCCAAGTTGTCATCAAAACCAACTATGCCAATGACGTGGCCCTGGAAATACTGTAGACTGTGAAGAACCTGAACGGTTGTGGATCCTTTCTCAATGAAGATGCAGCAATGAATCATACCCTTCTGTTTCAACCGTTTGAAATATAGCTCAAATCCAGAAGTGTTGAAGAAACGAAGATAGGTGGTGTGTGCAGAGTCTTGAACTGCGTGGGTAGGATGAGACACAATAGCAGCAAGCCGCTCAAGCAGACATACAGGCAACGTAGAGGACGGTAAGGCCGCACTGTCGTTGACACAATTAACATCAGATGTGCTGTTCGTATCACCAATGGATGACTGACTTGAATGTACAACAGAGGAGGGAGAAGGACATGATTGAGTGTCATCCCGAGGTACCTCACCGTTACGCCAATCAATAGCTTCATCAAGCTCTTCTTCGTCCATGCCGGAACGAATCGTCGGATACGGCAAATCGACATCGACATCGGCTGGATATGGAGTAGATGCACATTGAAATCTCATTGTAGATGCCGGAAATAGATGGACTGGAGCTGGCATTGCATTGAGCATTTGTGCACGACCTGAGATGGGAGGGGGGGACTTTGGGGTGCTGCGGCTTAGACTCGGACTTGGTCCCAGAGGTTGCTTCTTCATTGAATGCTGCTGGACCACTTTATCAAGCACAAGGTCGAGGGCTTGGGTGAAAGTAGGTTCAGTTACTGGGTCGACGGAGGAAGAAACAGCACTAGTGGAATCATTGAGCGTTTGTGCACGACCTGCGATGGGAGGGGGGGGCTTTGGGATAGTGCTGCTGCTGCGGCTTAGACTCGGACTTTGTCCCATAGGAGGTTGCTTCTTCATTGAATGCTGTTGGACCACTTTATCAACCACAAGGTCAAGGGCTTGGGTGAAATTAGGTTCAGATGTGGGAGGGGAAGACACAACTCTTGTGGAAGCAGCACGACGACAGACCCGTGCATGATTGGAAGCAGGCGACATTTGAGTAGAGAGGTGCATGTGGTCACGAGAGGCAGGGGGGGGGGAGTTCGTGTTGCGGAAATGGCTGGCTTATTGGCTTCGGGACTTTTCCTCGGAATGGAACCACGATAGGGGTTGACAACCTGCCTGCCTGGTAGAGACGCAGGTTTACTTGTTGCGGACGGTGGCATCCACTCCACAAACAAATTTTCGTTCTTGCCGTTCGGTATAAAATACCACCGTCTTGACTTATTGTCCCATAATGCACCAACTTGCTTGGCCCGGTCCTTTGCACTGTATGGACACACCAAATACTGCCGTGGAGGAGTTGGGACACTGGTAACAGACGTGGTAGCGTGAGAGGTCCGATTAGCAGGCACTTTGGGGTTCACGGAAGCACTTTGACTGGGGCTTAACTCAAAGTTTGGACCAACAGCCACATGCACGTGTGGAGATGAGCCACCTTCCTTATTGGTATCACGCGAACCGGACCACTGAGGAGTGTGCGACGGCATCTTCGGGTTCACAGAGTAGAGAGGGGGGGACTTCCGAAAGAAAAGAAGCTCCGCAACACGAACCGCTCGAGTAAGCCACCGTTATTCACCAGATACCAATAGACACTGGTGGTGTACTGTGTGAAATTTGTCAAAAATCCGATGTCAACACCTTACGGCGAAGAAGTGAAGATTACAATTAACAAACACGGTAAGGCAAACTCGAGCAGAACGGCTTTGGAGCAGACAACCAGTAATGGACCTAATGACAGGGCCCAAAAAACAGATCTTGTACGCCAACAATACACTTGGGTTACCAAGATACTCTGTTGATTCAAAATACATGGTGGCGTTAGAACAGAATTATGTTTACTGATGATCCTGAATAAATATGGTGAGTAAAACACTATTCGTTTGAGGATAAATAAGAGGCGGGCATCGATAGATGACACGTACCATGTTGGATTTTAATCGTTTGTGGCTGAGAACACCATGAGCGTTCACATCCGGCAGGGACAAGTGTCATCATCGAGCCATTTGCAGCACCAACAAGAACAGAAGGATGCTTCGGAGCAAGCAATGATCAATGCCAAACATGAAATCGAAAGATGAGAGTGAGAACGATTGAAGAAAACAACAGCATAACGGCACGACAAACACAACAACCAACAAGCGCAACACGCATCACCGAACCGGCAGTGAAAGATGGAGCGACAAAGAACACTTACCACTAACAAAGATGATGCAATCCGGTAGGCACAATGAACACCCACCACCTATTATGATCCGACCGGCAGGAGACAGTGCCAAGCTTGAAGTTCGTAACGGCAGCAGGGGCGTTAGGATTGTTCACACCGAGCAATTTATCACTGTCAAACATCAAAATGAGAAAGATAATGAGAAAGCAATAAACACAGCACAGTGATTATAGGTACACAACAAACACAACGAGCAGCAAAACCAACACACAACAACCAACCGACGGCGGTAGATGGAGCGACACAACAACACTTACCACTGCCATGGACAGCAACAACAACAATGAACTGATTTGTGTTGTTTCTTGAACGAATGACAGGAAAGTGGGCTGCGAGGACAGTAAATACTTCTCAAAACTCGTCATAATATCATAAAACATACACAAATCCGTTAATTTAAAAAAGATATCAAATAGTACTTCAGCGTTCGGCATAATATATTCATAGAACTATCAAAACATATTCGATCTATTAAGAGACGAAATTCAAGGAGTAAAGAATCATTCTCAACACAAAATGATGCCTTCGTGGCGAAAATACGCATTAAAAGCTGCTATCTTCTCAATGAAGAACAATCACCTTCAAACCTCCACCAATCAAACAGAGTACATTCAATACAACCGTCAGGCTTCAACGAACACTGTCAAGCAAACGCCGAGCAAAATCAAGAAGTTTTAGCTCACTTACAGGCATTAAACTATAGTTTCGCTTCTCCACACTCAATTCAAACAAAAGTACCTATACAACTGCGTGCTCAGTAGTATAAAGATCCTTGTTTGCAACTATCTCTACGATCGAACGTTCCTATTCCATTCAAACAACCTCCCCTAGTGAAAACCTACCCTAAACAACAAAAACTAAAAACCAGTCCCAGAAAGCATGTAGTTACTACTTTCATTCACTAGTGCACACGTCTAACTAAGAGGGACGCCCACGGGCGCCCGATAAACGTTTTTAGGACATTTTACCCTTTTCCCCGGGTTTATAGGACATTTTTGATATTTTTTTGTCCTACATTCGTGCGTCCCTGACAAAAGTTCCAACGGTTTTGAATGGTGCAGCTTCGTAGGATTTATACCGCGCATCGGATGTGAGTAGTAGCATTGTGTTTCAACGCACGAATATAGGACATATATGTCCTATAGAATTGTCCTATACCCAACGCGAAACAACGCGCGCAACGCGCAACAAAACACAGAAGAGCCCTCACAAAATTAATCGAGCGCAAACAAAAACCTCAATGGGTGATGCCACAGCAACCAGAGAAGAGGCGGAGGGAAGCCAAAAAAGAAATCCGAACGGAGCTGATGCCGGCACCCATCATCAGCACCACCGGCCACGATCACCATTGGAAACACCGGCTTTGGCAGTCTCGTTGCGCAGCAAGCCAATGTTTGTTCGTTGAGGAAACAATGTCATCATCATTCTTACACAACAACAACAAATACCGAAACAGCATTGGGGCCGTGCACAGTTGTGGGAGGAGCAGCAGAACCATCATCATCATCATCTCGGAGCCGCACCAACTATCGGGGACCCAGAGCTGTCATGTTTGTACGATGAAGACTTTTCTTCTTCTTCCTCTGAGGTGGAGGAATTGGTTCTGGCGCTAATTTTCAAATGGAAAAGGCCAAGCGCGAGCACTGTACCGAACAATTCCAACGAAAGAAAGAACCATAAGCACCCGGTTCATTTTCTGCCAACAACGGAAGCAAGGAGGGACGCCGCGCCGATTGTTAACGGCGAAAGTGGAACACCGACAACATGCGGGAACCAAGCGAAAGACACCGGAAGAGATCAAAGAAATATAGAGGCAGCGCAGAATTCGCATGGAAGAAGCATCTAAGGTGGTGCTCCAGATTTTATGTGTCGTACGATGTAGAAAATAATAAAATAAACAATGGCAAACACTAATCCTAGTAGGGTCCGGGACACAAAAAGGATCCGCGGCCTCATTCCCGAGTAGTCTGGTCTTACGGTACAGTCGAGACCACTGAAACCACTGGCGATTACGAACAACGAGGTGGGTGAGGAGTATACCATCAGCTGGGTATCTCTCCCCATCGCACCTGTGTCGTTTTCCCCGCGTTCCTTTGGTCGAGCGCCTGCTCCAACAATAACAAAAAAGAGCTCTATTGACGCCTCCGAGTATTGCGCACTTTTGTCGTCTTATTTGCCTAGCTAGTAAATATGCAATTTCGACTTGTAAATTTTTGAACACTTGCTTTTTGATTTTCCGGCCATTGAAAGAAGGAAGCTGCAATCAAAGATCATGCAGTGGATACTGTTGAAGCGACTTCTGCCACCATTGAAGAAGCTGCCGCTGTTGAGCAATCTCCAGTTGTCAAAAAATCTGCCGCTGCAAAATCTGCTGGTGCAAGACGCGAGCAACAAAGAACAAAAAAATCAACAACTCATGCAGAAGCAACAGCCCCCCCCCCCCAGAAACCGTAGAACCGAAAGGAGGGTAGCAAGGGCAGCGCAATAATTGATTCATCAGGGGGGAGTTCCTGTCACAGAATTTGCCAAACATTCTTGTATTGCATCCAATCGAGCTGCGGAGGTGATTGCAGAACAAACTGAACGACTTATAAAAGCTATGCACAATCAGGCAGAAATGAAGCAGAAAGCCAAGAGATTGCAGAAGCAGGGGCGACTGCAAGCTGCACGTTGCATTGAGGGTGGTTGCCAACATCCGGATTACGACATTCGGCACGGCCAGTATTGTTTTGTATGCAAAAAGGATGTGCATTATTCGTGTGCAGACGAACGTGGTTTGCGGTGCACAACGACACATAAACTGTACTGTTCGAGCAAGTGTTTCAATACAATTGGTAATACCTAATATAGTTAGTAAGTAGTGTTGAAATGATTAGTGTTTCAAAGTCCCCCTCTTGTTGCCGTGTAATGTCGCTGTAGTCTTGCGCAATTTTGTCGTGTTATTTGCCTAGTAAATATGCAATTTCCACTTGTAAATTTTGAACACTTGCGCTTTTTGATTTTCCAGCCATTGTTGGTTAGGGCATCCATTTCTCGTGTTAATCCAAACCCTAAAAATGTCCTATAGAAACCCTGAAAATGTCCTATAAAACTCTCAGACTATCAATAAATGCAATAACATCATCAGCCCATCATCCATCATCGCCCATGTCGAGTAATACTGGTAATAGCAGGAAACGAGCTCCTCGGGAATCTCCCGACACCAGCAGTGGCAAAGTGTCGAAGGGAAGCACATGTTCGAGCCCGAGCGCATCAGCTACTCGTTCTGGGGGTTTCCAGAAGATTAGTGAGAGTTTGAGGTCTCCTCTTCGATCTCCTCTCGCTTTGCCACTGATCGAGCTCATCAACGATGATCTAAGCTTATCAGAGGATTGTCCACTGCGTAATCTGTACAGGGAAGAAGAACGCGACTATTCTGGTTTCTTTAAGGAAGCCACAGCTGTCTTTAAGGATGCACTAGTTGAATGGGACGGAAAATTCACTGACAAAATCCTGCTGGAAAAACTGAAAGATTTTTGGGAGAAAGCAGACACCCCTTCTGACACTCCGGAAGCAAATGAAAGTGTCAAGACTACAACCAGTGATGCCTCAGCGCCGTTAAAAGCGGCGGCCCAAACTTACCTGATGGGGGTCAATCGTGGTGGACATCAAAATGGAAATTCAGATTTTTTAGTACTCGAGTGGAGCGATAATGAGAGGACGGAAGCCCATACCATTTCTCTAATTGAATTTGGCAGAAAAGGAAAATATGATTGGTGGCAAAAGGGAGGCCAGGGTCATGATTACCTGACGATGATGCGAAACCCAACCGAAAATGGAGGCACAAACGACCGTGAAATAAAGACGTACAAGTTTGATTTTCCAATGCTGCTCATCTCCACCATTATTGGCAAAGAGGGGGACAAAGATCAGATGCATGGTGACTTTGGTGTGTTTCTTTGCATACCTGTCTGCGAGAAAGAGGAAACTAATACCTTGGCTCCGTTCTATTCTCTTGTGGCAAAAGCGAACCCATGGGAGTCTAGACGAGACTTCAGGAGCTCTTGGTAAAATCATGCTGGCGTCGTCTGCCCTATATGAATGGAGGAAGAAGGATTGCAGTGTTGATTTCACGTATCTTGGACCTAACTGCGCAAAAGTTGGCAATCGAGTAAGCTTCAGTCTTATGTGACCGCCCAATGTCCTCGTGCTTCTCACCCCATTCGTTGCGTTCTATCATGTACTGTATAGCTTTACAGGGCGTACGACACCCACATTTGTTGTACCGAACGTTCACCAACTTTGTACCTTGGGTTGACAAGCAAGGACAAAGAGGAGAAGGAGGACGATCAGCCGAGTCCAGGTGTTGCTTTCCATTGGTATCCTTGGTCTTTTGCAGGGAAACCAGCAAGCTTTCCCCTTCAATCACCAACATGGACTTCTTTGTGTAGGACCTCATCATCTGGTCCACCATTGGAAGGTTGGCTTTGCTAATGCTTTCCGACACAAATCCCACCAAGGGGGTGTAGGCCTTGTCCAACTTGATGGTGATGGCGGATGGACTTGTTGAGAAACCGTTGAGACCAAATATGAGTCCCTTCTATTTCTCATGGTGGATGCTGTGGACAAGGGCGGCATGTTTCGATGGCCTCAGAACGGAGAAGGTGAAAGCTTGGCCTTCCATGCGATTGACTTGGAGCCCGAATTGGGTTTGTCAT
>JAVCKV010168438.1:0-17699 GCA_032274145.1 Herpochondria borealis | reverse complement strand
GCAGTCCTCTGATCTAGCTTCTGTAGACGATACTTATATAAACCACATTTATTTATATATTTGCTCCCTCGCTGATAGCTGCAGGCACTTATGTCAACTAGTATGTCGCCAATGGGGTGGTCCTCGTTCCAACCTTTAACGATCCAATGTACATGATGGGTGGGCTGTGTGTGTGTGTTGTGAATTGTTCTCGTCGGATCTTTGCTTCTACACCACCTACTATGCTGCTGCGATCATAAGAGTCCTGGCTTTTAGGAATGAACTTTCTTGACAGCATGATGTAATCCTTACTAAATACTGAAAGAACAGGTTGTAAAGTCAGTGAAGGAGTGCTTACGCCAATAATCCGCACGACTCACTGATGATGTTACTCCTCAGACTATGCATCAGTTTGAAACCATTTGATGGCAAAAAGCAACAAACGACATCACGTCGACCAGGGGAGGCGACCAGACTGGCGTTTTGATAGATATTTGTGTGTACTACTATTTGGATGCCTCCTTCCAACATGCAGTATTCCTTCCTTCCTTCCTTGCAGGGCTACCGCCAAGCGGTAATCGAGAAGGCACTACGACGAAGCGCCAAAGGGTCCCATCAACACTCTCTTCCGGACTTTATCGCTACCTATGTTGCGCCTTTACCATGAGTAGACCGGGCAGACTGCCCCGAGAGACATCGAAGTTGTCGCACAATCCTGCCCAAGAGTCTCCAGCCTATTCAGTCCAGGCCTGCCATCACTATCTCAATCACTGACCACTGATTTGATGGACAAAGAGTGATTTGGTCATTGGTGCAACGCCAGTGGCAAAGCCCAATTTCTTGAAAGGATGAATGACGGCACACCCGAGCTGGGCGTCACCATCGACAAACGGCAAGACAATGAACAGCAGTCCCAGCAAGGACAAGAAACTAGGCTCATGACTCGTTTCTCGCTGTCTGGTCGAACGTTCTTCTCGTGGTGCAGACTGCTAAGGGTACAACCAAGAACATAGTACAACGACGTTGAGAGTTCGTTCGCAACGCAATCCACAGTACTCAAACCTTGCCTGACACTTGTTCTGCGCAGCAGTTGGGTGTCACGTCTCAATTCAATCATCTGCTTTCTGTCAGTCGTTGTGGTTCTGAGTCGTTGGAGCGGAGTCGTACGATTGACCCAGTTGGCAGTCTCTAAGGTCGGAGTCGTCTCGCAACAGTGCGCCAGGCAGGTAAACTTGCACGATTGCGATGTGTACCTTGCGAGCATGGCTCAGCAATGGGCGTGCAGTCGAACTCTGACTCCTCATTGGGCTTGAACTTATCTCATGGACGATGCTGCGAAAGGGTATTGGCTGTACGACCATGAGGCCACACTAAATGATACAGTAAAAGCATTGGTTTTCGATACATACAATTTATAGAAGTTCTTAGTTGGCCCTTAGACAGTCCTCAGCCACGTACACACTCCGAAAGCGTGAAACAACATGGTATAGAAAGTCGTTCGCCAGAGTCTCTTCCCCCAAGCTGCGGCTTTCAGACATGCCTAAGCGCGCTCACCTCGGATACGACGAGCAAGCTGGATATCCTTGGGCATGATGGTCACACGCTTGGCGTGGATGGCACACAAGTTGGTATCCTCAAAGAGTCCAACGAGGTAGGCCTCAGAGGCTTCCTGCAGGGCAAGGACAGCAGTACTCTGGAAACGGAGATCAGACTTGAAGTCCTGGGCAATCTCACGAACAAGACGCTGGAAAGGAGCCTTGCGGATCAAGAGATCAGTGGACTTCTGGTACTTTCGGATCTCACGAAGAGCGACAGTTCCGGGACGGTATCTGTGAGGCTTCTTGACTCCTCCAGCGGTTGGGGCGGACTTGCGGGCAGCCTAAAGATGCAGTAGAAAAATTCAATCGTTAGTGCCATCTTGTCTGTGAGTTTTTGAGAGGAACCGCGTCACGGAATCAATCCCATGAGATGACGTTCGTCGCCGCCGCTTGCCATTGCGATCGTCCTTCGACAATGATGTAACGTACCTTTGTTGCGAGCTGTTCGATTCAGATACCATGGTGAACGAGAGAAGGTGAGAGAAGAGAGAAGAAGAGAAAATGCGATGTTAGTCCAGCATGCGTAGAATGTACGTAGAAATATACCATGAAATCGACGGAACCATCGAAGTGTTGAAACATGTGAACCTTTGCCCTTCAATGACCATGATGATCCTTCTGGTTGCTCTTTCCCACCATCATTGTCTCCACTCATCACAATAACTTACCTGCTTACGAGGAGCCTTTCCTCCTGTTGACTTGCGGGCGGTTTGCTTGGTACGGGCCATGGTGTTGATGAATTGAAAGGAAGCAGGTGATGAAAATCTGTTTCTTGTTGAGTTGTGTTGAAGATGAGTGTTTTTTTGTTTTGTTGTGGTTGTTCGAACAACTTCCTCCTATTGACCTTGTGTAGGAATAGGGTAGGATTCAAAGAGTTTTGCTGGTGGGCTTGGACGTATGGAATATTTATTTTGAAGTGGCAGTTGGTTTCGTGTCTACGAAGCAATTACGTAGGCGACGGTTTTTCGATGGTCCTCGTTGGCGAGGGCGTACTTATTCCGAGTCTTCGAGTTTTTCTATCGGTGTTTGTAGCCGTGCGTGTCAGAGTTTTGATGTGTTCGGGTTCTTCAAAGCCTCGATGCGGAAAAGCTGTTGACAGACCACAAGTCGCACGTGATTGACTGGCAGTCTGTCCGACGTCAGGATGCCTCATTATTACGAGAACTGGTACGCTGGCTGGCGTGAAACGACTGAAATTTCTGTCAAATTTCTGCCTGTGTCGCGTGCCCAGGAATGTTCCAACTCCGATAGCGGAAGTTAGTGGGACATCATCCTAGGATACACATGATTCGGGTTTATTCTTGGGCTTATCAGTATCGAGTCTCCCTCCGAGACAGTGACGCAGCATCATGGCTCCTTGGCTGCAGGGCTCAAACTTTGAGCTTTGAGCCACTCGATGCGAGCTGCCAGCGCCAATACCATGTCCATCAAGTCCCTCCTGGTGCTGGTGCTTCTGCCTCTCTGCGCTCGTTCACAATGTGCATGTATGTTCACACTGAATGCGTTTCGAGCCTGCGCAGAAGACTATTCATGTGATTGTAACCTTGTTCCCTTGGCATCCGACGGCTTTCAAGATGAATTATGTGCTAATGTTGCGGAATCTGTGTGTTCTGCAGAAGGGTGCTGCCCACCTTGTGAGCAAGAGTACTTGGAATATGAAGGTTGCTTAGATCACTTCATGGCCACAGCCTCCATGCAACGGTGTCACATTGATTGCACCATGGTGCCGGCACCATCGCCGTCGCTTGTAGCTACCCCCGAGACCACAAACATATTCTCGCTCGAGGATATATCACGTGAGACCCGAAACGTCGACGACTTTGAGGTTTGCATGCCGCACTTCCTGTCCGCCACTGCGTGCATTCACGAGAGCAGCAAAGACTGTTCCAACTGTGAAGTCCTGGGTCCACCTTTTCAGCTCCTGGAGACAGATTTCTGTGAGACAGCTACTAGCAAGGCATGTGAAATGCTGAAATGTTGCGACGAGTGTCAGGAACAGCTTGAGGATCATGCATACTGTGTTCAAGACTTTGTGCTCGAAGCCACGACAGGGGATTGTGAGCTGAGTTGCTCCTCCGCAGATTCTGAGGCGCCAACTCCTTCGCCTGCAGAAAAATCTCCAATACCGACTATGGAGATTTTGGATTCAACTGGATGCCTTTCCGTGTTGAATGTTGCAACACGTTGCGTCGGCAGCCATGATTGTCACAACTGCTTCTTGGCGGATCTACCAGATGACCCCGAGGATCCGACTTTCTGCTCTGATACGAGAAAAGTCTATTGTTCAAAGAATTTGTGCTGTCCCGCGTGTCAGCTGGAGCTTAATGCATACGAAGCCTGCCTTGGTATTTACGCAATCATTGCCACGGATAGTGAGTGTGAGATGGACTGTTCGACACCCCCTCCAGCGCCTCCCAACGCGCTGATGACGGAGGACGTGGGCAGGACCCAGGACAGTAGCAGTGCAAGTCGATTCGGAATCTATTTCCTCGTTTTATGTTCTGCTACCTTTTTACTCCTGTAGCATGCTAATAAGCGCTGATCCTTTGCAAACAAGTTATCTATTACATTCTCCACTTTCTTGCTGTGTGATCCAACTAATGGGCCCGAACTGGTTCTTGCTGGGAGCTCAATTGTGCAAGTCACATTTACGGTCATCTCATTAAAGGGAGAGACGCGAACGGTGATCCTCATGGGGCCAGTTCATGATTCCTTTCCTGGCTGCAGTAGCTCTGGAAAGCGCCAGACTCGGTATTGTGTGCCGAGGAGGCTATCTGTTGTCTTGTGCTCACATTTTGAGAACTACTGGAAAAGCTTGGTAGGAGACCTTGCTACTGCTGATTCCAAGCTACTGCAGAGACGTCGGGAGCTCTGAGTAGTGTGTAGTAAGACTCCAGTTTGCTGACCATCGTACTCGTAACTAAACTGATCTGGGAGAGAATCTTGACGCGGGGTAGAAGACGAATGAGTGAATCTATCAAACTTTGTATGTGCGTCACGCTAGTCACGCCTGTGTGCGTCACACTCGGGTTTGGCGACAAAGCGGCGAAAAAATATTAATATTCACACTTGAATACAGTATATATAAAGAAGACGTTAAAAAGATACCATAAAATACTGAAATCGACATTTTTGTGAGGATCCCCCATTAAGTTTGAACATCTCACACCTCACTCCATTGCTTCGATTGACCCTTTGAATGCTATTAGCTGTAACAATGAAGTTTTCTCTGCTGTTTGTTTCCACCATTGCTTTGGTAGACGCCAAGACGCTTCGTGGCGATGGCCGACTTCTTGACGACGATCCTTGTTCGAAAGATACAGACTGCCACCCTAGAGCAACATGCGTCGATGACAGTTGCGTCTGCAATGAAGGAAATGAAGGAGACGGTGTTTGGGTCTGTGATGATATTGACGAATGTGGAGAAAGTAACGGTTGTGGAATAGGAGAAGTAGGGAGGGAAGGTATCTACTGCGTCGATCACTATGCTCCAGTCAAATTCGAATGTGGTTGCGTAGCAGGCTTTTCCCCGATCCTTCCCGACTGGGCAACTTGGACTGACACTAACGTTCCGCGTGAATACCGGCCTATCAAATGCATCGATAATGACGAATGTGCATCTCTTGATGAATCCAAACAGTGCGGTGGCAATGCAACTTGTGTGAACGATCCTGGAGGTTACGATTGTCTCTGTGATGACGGTTTCGAAGGAGATGGCTTCACGTGTACCGAAATACCTATCGTGCCTGAAGTGCATCCTTGTGAGATCAAGAGCTGTGCTGCAAACCAGTACTGCGTTTCTGGTGACAATACGACTGCCATATGCCTTTGCAAAGAAGGCTGGTTTTCTCCTAGCGGTGCTGGAGGAGCTTGCTCAGGTAAGAGTGATCTAGCCAGAACATTTTGGAACTTCATGTACTCGTCATTCTAACACCACGCTATCTCTTCTATCTCTTCTTTTATTAGATGTGGATGAGTGCCTAGCTGAGGCTCACAACTGCGATCCTAACGCCGCTTGTACCAACACGATTGGCGGCTTCGATTGCCAATGCACAAGTGGTTGGAAAGGTGACGGAAAGACCTGTGACGACATTGACGAATGTGAATTGAACTGGCACGACTGTGATCCAGCTGAGAACTTGGTCTGCGTCAACAGACCAGGAACATATATTTGTGGTATCGATACAGAAGCTCCAAGTACCACCCCAACTACGGGAGCCCCATCGTCTAGTCCCTCCGTCTCTGACGCGTGCTCTTTGAACGGCGGAGCACTCTGTGGTATGGGAATGAACGCATTCTTTACTTGTTCATGCTCAAACACATGCGCTGCCGAAGGAACATGCTGTCATGACTTTGAAGATTCTTGCAGCGGGTACAATTATACTACTACCACCGTTGATGTCGTCTTTGCTCCTGGCGCATCTGGATCTGATTCTGCATCCGCAACCCTTCGTTGTGGTGATACCTTCTTGGGTCGCGGCGTTTCCAGTGGTTGTGGATTTAACCTCAACTTCAATACCTTGGGAAGCAACTCGGTGACGTGCGACTGCCTCACGGTTCAGCTAGTTGGTGACGTCAACGATGCTGAAGTATCTGTCTATCATCAAGGTGTCAACATGCCATTGGTGTCAATGACTGATCCAAATGCTACGAGCTTGAGTGCGGGTGACTACAGTCTGGATTGCTCCTACCTTGCGGTCCATGACACCGCGGTCAATAGCACTGCGGTCACTGACACCGCGGTCAATGACACCGTGGTCAATGACACCGCGGTCAATGACACCGCGGTCAATGACACTGTGGTCAATGCCACGCTACAATAAAAGAGGCGCTTCATCTTCCTTCATCAGTCTACCATCGCATGGCTAAGCAAGCCTACTTCATTTCACCATCTGTATCACGTCATGTTTCATATGATATTCATAGTCTAACTACTACATGTTTACACGTTTAGCGCACTTGTAGCCCTGGACTTTGCATCATTGCTCTAGAGCAGAGCAGAGCTGCTAACTCTAGCTAGAGTCCTGCGCGTACTGTGTACTGTACGAGTGTAGCGCCAGATCTCGCAGCCGCTCGACGGGAAGCACTCTGACAAAAGCAATATAATGAATCGTCCTGACATTGTCGTGGAAGAGCGCAGAGGAACGATGGTTGTACTCGATTCTTTCTTTCATTCGTTTAAAATATTATAATCATCTATCTACCTTCTTGAAATTTCTTGGTGGCTAGCTGAATCAAATTCTTGATGCCCTTGAGCCAATCCTTGTTGGCACGCCAATCATTACTGACCAGATCGGTCTGCGTCGCAATCGCCGTTGCATAGTCGCCGCCCTTGAGGGCATTCACCATGGTCAGTACCTTGGCCGACACTTGCGAATCAATGTCGCCACGCGCCAATCGTTTGAGCAAAATGGCAACACCCTTTTCACCTTCGCTCAATTGTTTCTTGTCACCTGCTGAAAGTTGGTAACCCGCCAGGGCAGTCACAAGTTCCAAGAAAATATCTTTAATGGGTTGATTGTCTCCTGCAATCTCTGGAAGTGCCGCAGGATCGTACGTTCCAGAAACAGGAGCCATCTTGTCGGATACCGAAGCTATTCCAGGCCGTGACACCATGTAGGAGTTACTCGTGCCCACGTTGCCATATTGTTCACCTAATTCAGGATGCGATGAGGAGGTGACGAATCCATCTCCGTATTTTGATACCATTTTGGAGGGTGTTTGGAGAGCTGATGCACTTCCGTTTGTAGCAGCAGCAGCTGGAGGAGCAGGCTTTTCCCATGCCGTTTCACCAGTGGTTTGGTTGGCGTAGTAGGTCCTGCCGCTCGACGGGTCTTGAAGAGCTACCCAACCAGCAGGCAACTGATCGTTCTGGGGAGCAGGCTAGAAGGAAACAAGTGGTAAGATTGCAAATCGACAGAAGAATGGACATTTAGTTTCGTGCATAGTGTAACGTACCTGTTGAGCGACTGGGGCTGCTGGTTGTGCAGCAACCGAAGCAGCCTGGGCTGCTGGTTGTGTCTTTTGCTTTGCAGGCTTTGGTTGTTGTTTCTGTGGTTGACTGTAAGTCGACTGCTGCGGTTGCTGTTGAGCATACGACTGCTGTCCACCATTATACTGCTGTCCATAGGCAGATTGTTGCTGCTGCTGCTGTTGTTGTCCATAAGAACTTTGCTGCTGCTGCTGCCCATAGGAGGTCTGCTGTTGTTGATGATGTCCATAGGCACTTTGCTGCTGCTGTTGTGCGTATCCTTGTTGCTGTGGTTGTGCATTGGCAGGCGCCTTGTTGACATTGACCATGGTATACGGAAAGTCCGGTGGAACATTTCCCATGGCAGCCAAGCAGTTGGGTGATTCACGACTACGGTACAATCGGTCCTTCAACTCGGGTGCTGTCTTGACATACTTGGCAGCTGCTACCAATAATCCCTGTTCCGTCAAGACCTTGGCATACTTGTCAAACATGGCAGCAATTTCCGGTTCCAACTCGACAGTTCGAGTGGCACGCATAAAGATGGAGACTTTGCGACAAAAGTCGTGCAGAGCGAGCAAGTCATCCGAGCCTCTTCGATCGAGTTGCACCTTCCAGTACCGAACGGCACGTTCGAGGCTACAGGCACACATGTAGCACAGTGATGCATGGCGGCCGTCTCCCGCTGCCTCCAATTGGTCACCGAGCTGAATGCACAGAGCAGGAAAGTTCTCGCTCTTGGCGTACGTACTGACGATAGCCAAGGTTTCTCTCCAGTTGGTGCTCTTTTCCACTAGACTCTCCAACTGATCGTTAATCACGGCATTGACAACTCCCAGAAAAGGCTTCTTTGATCCCTCCATGGTAAAGTATCGTGCCTTGGTCGTGGCAAACAGCTCGTCGCTTCCACAAGACGCCACGAGCAAGGCTTCTGCCAAATTTCCAGTGCGAAAGCAACATTCCACTGCAGCTTCAAAGTTGCCCACCACGAGGGCCTTCTCAATGGCCTTTTCTGCTCCCGCCGACATGCCGCCAGCGCTACCAGCAACAGCCGGAGCGCCGTCATCTGCAAATTCGTTGGCAGCCTTTTCAATCTCTTGTGGATGAAAACCCAAGTGTTCCCGCAGCTTGGTTCTTGCATTTTCATCAAAAATCACTTGCATAAAGGCCCAAATCTCCTTCTCACCCGGAAGAATCGAGTTGGAGGCCATTTGCGCACAAAAGGAAAGAGAATCCATGGAGTTCGCAGCGTCTTCAAACTGGGCACTGGCCTTTTGCAACTTGGGTTGCTCCACGACAGTTTGAATCTTCACCATCTTGTCGGCTGAACCACCAAATGTCACGACAGAACCACCAAATCCACACACGACACCGGAATTGGGTTTCAACCACTTGGGTGGTCGACCACACTTGGTCACCAAACCATTGAGAGAATGGGCTTGAACCTTGCGGTCCAACGAACACGTGCACACAACGCCTCGTTTGAGAGGAGACCACTGAACGTGGTAGCGCTTCTGTTGTGCCGATGCGGCAGCACCATAGACGTTGCTGGCCGAGCTGTTGAGTTCCCCCGCGGCATCTTCCGACGGTTGGTCGACATCGTTGGGAATGTCTGCAATGGGTTGCAGTGTTCGGAGATCCCAGAGAATGGTGCGATTGTCTTTGCCAGTACTGGAGAGGGAGGAATGTGGAGGAAGAGAGTTAGCGTTACTGCTTCGCGCCCACAAGAAGCAGGGCTTCCCAACAGCAAACGATGCCTGCACCTCTCATCTCATCTACTCAAAACAGACACAAACTCCAACACCAATGCTACAACTACTCACCTCAACAACAATGTATCATCGTGTGGACACCAATCAAAACTCAAAATTCCCTGAGAATGTCCCTGCAACGTGGCCAATGGCATACTCGTCGAGGCTCGCAAATCCCACAATTTCAAGATTGGATTGCGATCATCGGCTGATGCCGTAATGAGGTGCAAGCCTTCGGTTGGATTCCATTGTAAATCCGCCACGCCCTCTGGAGATCGCAATTGACACCACGGTTTGGATTGTTTCAAATCCCACACCGTAACTAAACCATCCGCGTGGGCTGTCGCCAAAATGTGTTCCACTTGAGTATTCCAAGCGACTTGTCGGACTTCAGAGGGATGCGTGGGATCCAAGACTTTTGGAGTAGGCTTGGCATCCGCGAGATTCACAATGGCACAGGATCCGTCGCTGCATCCAGAAGCAAGTTGCGTAGTAATGATGGGGTTGAACTGCAAGGCCTTGACTTCCGTCTTGTGAGGATGGAGCGTGAGAAATGGTTTGTCATCACTGCCTTCCTTCATGAGATCTGTAAACTTGTAAACAAGGAGCGATCCATCCGTCATGCCGCCCACAATATAACCTGCCGGTGACCAAGCTAGCGATCCAAAGCGATTCGTGGTCTTGATGGTTCTGAGCAACTTGGGAGCGTCTCCGCCTAAATTCAAGTCGTAAAGATCGAATTCTCCACCATAATCTTCAAAGCCAACGCCACCCGAGTCCTGAGCAAGATGAAAAGATTACAGAGAAGTGTGAGGGGATGCATGAAATGTATGCGAGCTAGAAATGCAGAGAACAAAGCAACCAACGGTGCGCGATGCAAGCAAGCATTGGCATGCAGTAATTCAGAATGACTTGCACCAACAAAAATCGCACATACCTTTGTTCCCAGGGCAATCACATCCGCGTGACTCTTATGTGGACACCATACGATTACCGACGCCTTGTCTTTAATCTCTGTAATCTTGGTCGACACCATGGTCTCGTTGAATGATCACAGCAACTCCGTCGTTGGCTTGGCGAGAGATAGGGTCACTTGCCTGCTTGGAATATCTTCGTCGAGAACGAGAAAGCGAAAATCGCGATCTTCGAAGCAAGCCTTTCGGATTCCAAATTCTGCGTAACGGCTACGTGGCAGCTTGGTAATACGGTACTGGCAGATGCCACTGGCACGCTCACTGGCACTCAAAACAGATGCCTCGCACCCCTCAGTATCAAAGGACACTCCTTTGGGGAGTGAATGCTAGTACAGTAACTGTACTCAGTAAGGTCCAAAATTTCGAAATGAAAGTGTGCAACATACAGTACGAGACCATGACGACTTGTCGCTCTGTTGCCTCGCTTTCCATAGAAGAAGCGTTGCAATTGGATAAAGATGATATTCTCCTAAAGATTGGTACTGGAAGCTTTCTCGTGGAAGCGACGACAAGGACGATCAACATGTCGGTCCATGAGTTTCTACAGTCTGACTTGGAGGACTTGGAGCCAGTCACCATGATACAACTACTCGACGACAACAGCACACTCATGCCTCGACTGGAACGTCTTTTATTGCAGCGACGAAAGCAAGGACACCGAGTCCGTGTGGTATCCAGTGTGGAGATTCCCGACTGGGGTGCTCCCATGGCAGCATCCGACACTCCTCAAATTTTTGTCTATGAGAATGATTGTCGCTTCCAAATGAGAATGCAACGGTGATGATGTATCGTCAACAACCATACTGTCAACAGGCAACGGTCTGTACGCCAGGGAGAGTATTTCCGCAGAAAATGTTGACTGGAATTGCGTTCAGGTCTCTCGGGACACTGTGAGAAAGAAAGATGCTGGGGTTCGCCAGTTATGTACGCCCTCCAATAGACTCACTCCTCAAGGTTATGGCTTGCGGCAGCGGTGAACCACGCTGGCAACGACGTTGTCTTTCCTTTTATGAATGCGGCGGCTTTCACCAAGAAAAATGGTGGGCAACTGACTGACTGACTGGTGGTTTGATAGGACCGACCAAGATTGATTCATTCCGCCCGTATCGTCTGCGCAGGCAACCAGATCGCGCGAAGTTGCGACACAAGCACTGCAACTATACCAACCGGATTCCAACGACTGAAACATCAATGGACGGGCAAAGGAGGACAGGATGAAAGCGTTGGGTGGGTTGTCTGCACGGTACGACTACCGCGCTGATGGTTGCAGGGTGAGTCAAGTTGATGAGCATTAAACGATATAGCGGAAATGCCCTCGCCGTCACCAAGTTCGAAACTTTCTGGCTTGCAACGGCACAGTCAGTAGAGCATTGTTGTCGAGTTTTCCAACGATAGCTTCGTCAACAATCAAATGCCGAACTGCACCTCGGCAAGAGTGCTCCGCGCACTCTCTTATGGATGTCTGCCTCAGAAATGAGAACTCCCTTGCCCTACTTGACACGCAGATTATGTAAACGCTATTTTGAGTTCGTCTATTGCTATGTAGTCGCATGTATCACCTGACATAGAGCATCTGACCCGAGTAGAACGGTGGGTGATGTTGACGAACTCTAAATGCCCACGTGCTGATGCAACCATCAGGGATGTGCATCCGCGCCACGAGGACTAGAGGACCGACCTTTATTTGGATGGAACTAGAAGGAACAGGGCTTCACCCTTGTGGAATCACCATCGGGGCTGCGCTGCGGTGATGGCTTCTTGCTGCTTGTTGTACTTATCGAGTTCCTGCTTACAAACATTGCACGAGAATGATTCAAAGCGACTCTTGCTGAAAAGTGCCTCCAACTGGTACTCTTCTTTCAAGGCTGGGAAACGTTCGATAAGAGCCTTAAGCCCCAGTTGAAGAACAGGAGGAGACTCGGCGAGAATCTGAATACTGATAGGATCGTCCTTGCTCATCTTCAAAGTGCTTTGATTTCTCTCTCGAGATCCAATGGGACTATCGGGAATGACGCGACTCTCGAAGAAAATGGCGTTTCGTTGCTTTCTGCGTTTCTCTCGTTCTTGCTTATTACGACTTTGGCTCGAGAGCGAGTTGACCTGTCTCTTGTTGCCTTGCTCTTGTTGATTCTTGCGTTTGTTCAAGTGCTTGCATACGGACAATGCGCCAGAATGTTCCGAACCCATTCTGGTTGACAGATCCCTCCACGTTGTACTGGCCTTTCAATTCCGGGAAACGTTCGATGAGGGCCCTTGCTTCAGGTCTAGAACCTCAGGACTCTAAACAAACAGTATCCGAATCATGATAGGATCGTGCTTGCTGAACGAGTTCTTATCCTGCAGTCGCTCACGATTCCGAAGATAACACCAGAATTTTGCGAACTTGCTCCGACCGTCGGCTTCATCCAATTGATAGTGTTCTTTCAAAGCAGGAAACGTCTCGACCAAGGCCGTCCCTGTCAGTTGAAGAACGTGAGATCCCTCAGAAAGAATCCGAATCATGATAGGGTGTTGCTTGCTCAGCGTCTTTTGAAAGTCATCTCGTTTGCTTCCTTTCGTCGCAGACGTCTTTGTGTGCCTCATTGTTGCCACCCTGGAGTTAGGTGCTTTCGCACCACGCGTCTTGTATACCTCACGCCTACAAACTTCGTACCAGAATGTTCCGAACCGTTTCTGATTGTCAGAATCTTCCAATTGATAGTATGCTTGGGCACTGCCGGAAAGATCTTGATCAGAGCTGTGGGCTTCGGTCCTGGAACGCGGGGTCCATTGGACAGAATCTGAAGCATGAACGGATCGTCGAATCTCATCGATGCAAACGGACTTAGATATGTTAGAGAAAGAGTTGATTGATTGCAATGAAAGGGACAGAGCGCGAGGTGTTCTGCGGCGCCGCTTTAGCTTCCATCAGAGCCATTTTGGCGCGGCACTCCCCATCGCGCGCAATGCGCATCCCGCTCGGTTAACAGTCTTCAGATGATGATGATGTAGATCTCTAAGCTATGGTTAGACTTTTGAGATATAAACAGTAATACTGACATGCAACTCTCAGCGCACTTATCGCTGCCTGTACACCCACCCCATCAGGCAAAATAGAGTTGGTGAACAGCTCGTGCACCGTCCGTATCGCTTTAGCTCGGATTGACGACACAGGGAAGGGCCAATGAAATTGCAAAAGGTGAGTGGCTCAAAATGGAACCGAAACCAGCGCGACAAATTCAAGTCAATGCAGATCTGAGGGTTGTCATTCCCTGAAAGCAGGCGTAACTCGCTTCTCCCGAAATTGAAAAAGTCGTTAGTGGAAGCCAAGCAGCAGGTCGTCTCCAGAATGCATCAGATCGAAGTTACGCAAGTCGTTTCATTCAACATCAATCCAGCATATGTTGGAGAGATTCAAGCATAGCTATGACCAGAAATCAAGTGTGTCATCTCCCTTGCATCCCGTGTGTTCATCTGGAGATACCACGTCACTTGCCAGAAGCACAGGAATATTCAATTGTATTTCGGTCGGGGAAGAGCGTGTCCGGCTAGAGAGCTGGCGTTTTATATGCTACGGGCTCAATGATTCGTTTGTTTTCACTAACCGATCGCGGCCCGGGCATGGTGGTCGATTGTTGCATTGGGATAGACAGGCCTGCCATATAACACAGTACAGACAGTGTTGACAAAGATTTGTTACAAATCCAGGTCGATCTGTCAGTAGCTTGATAACAAGCTTCTTTTTTCGAAACTGTCCTCGTCTGCTTCACATCATTTAGGAGCATTACGGATACACGGCCAGGAGTTCAACACAAGAGGTTGCGATGGCGCCTAGTCACAGTTGCATTGTCGTAGCAAGGTGCCCAACTTCATTCTTGGGAGCGGTTCTTTTGCTGGAGATGCGCCAGCAATCAAGAATATGTTCCTAGTCCTGCCGAATGATCATCCTTGCCAAGGCCCGCTCCGCCAAGACGAACGAACTTGGGTGGCGCCAGCTGTGGTTTGCTTCACAACCTGCATGATGGCACTCGTAAGTTGTGTAACCATGCGGAGAGTAATGCACACAGTAGTTGTCTCTTGCTGATGGAATGAATCAATATAGACGAACTAGATTGTCGTTCGTGCGTACCCATCTTGAACTGCCGGAGCTTGGTATTGTCGCCACGAGCATTTGCAGAAAATCAAAATCTTGTCACATTTCAAAGCCTCGCGGCCAGCAATGACTCCTCTCGACCACTGCATCCTCTCATGATGATTCATTCAACGAATCAATCACGTGACCTCCTCTACCATCTTGACTTGAGGCCGCTTGCAGGTCGGTGGCGCCAATGACATCACTTGCAATGCGCGTACCTACCGCCAAAGATCGCTCATTCGAGTCGAAGGAATCGTTTGCTGCCGTCACTACTGCGTCAGATCATGTTACTTACGTGTAGTTACCGGCAGTTTCACCAAAGCGACGGCATAAAGGGTCATCAATTGGATAAAAGAGCCGTTAGATTTGGGTCTTCCGGCAGAGAGAGGGCCTATCCGAACACCTGCGATTTTCTTTGCTATTTAGGGTGAGAAGACTTTGGATACGTCATCGTTCTACGGATGACAAGGTAGATTTGGTGCTATTGGGGGGAGGTAGAAAGTCTGCGGGAAAAAAGTTTCAGTTGGGACACTGCCAAGTACGTGGTCCGGGCTTGCTTGCAGTAGAAATGTACGTGATAGTTTGTGTTCCAATTTTTCCGTCGCCAACCGGCGGTCATGTAGTACGAAAGACCCCGTACTAGAAAAGATACGTCTATCAAAATATTGATTCTCGGTCAGCCACTAAATCAAGACAATGATGTTTGCCAACTCCTCCCGTAACGCTGCCAAGGCTGCCTCAAGAGCTGCCGCTCGGTAAGATAATCATGAGTTGCACTGATATACATATATTGCTCCTTCGTAATCACTGATCTGACTTTTCGCTTTTGTCATTATTCCAACCCATTCCATTCCATCCCCCATCATCAGTGCCTACTCTGCCACTACTCGTGCTGAGGCTCGCAAGTTCTTCGTTGGAGGAAACTGGAAGTGCAATGGATCCGTTGGAAGTGTGAACGAACTTGTTTCCATGCTGAACCAGTCCTCCCTAACTTCTGATACCGAAGTTGTCGTGTGCCCATCCCAAGTCTACTTGCAGGGTGTCACTTCTGGCCTTCGCCCCGACATTGGCGTTGGTTCCCAGGATGTCTGGACCCAGGGTCAGGGTGCATACACTGGTGAGACATCGGCTGAGATGTTGACTGATATGGGAGTCTCATGGGCTGTTGTGGGTCACTCGGAACGTCGTGAGAAGGGTGAGAGCGATGGCGAGGTTGCTGCCAAGGCCAAGTACGCCCTCGACAAGGGACTCAAGGTGATGGCTTGCTGCGGTGAACCACAAGAACAGCGTGAAGCTGGTACCACCAACGACTATGTTTTCCCGCAAATCAAGGCCTACGCCGATGTCTTCACCAAGGCAGACTGGGACAATGTTGTCATTGCATACGAGCCAATCTGGGCTATTGGAACTGGTTTGACCGCCACCCCAGAACAGGCCCAAGACACTCATGCTGCCATTCGTCAATACGTTGCCGAGATTGCTGGCGCTGATGTTGCTGCCGGTGTCCGTATCCTTTACGGTGGATCCGCCAACGCTGCCAATGCTCCGGAACTTTCCTCCAAGGAAGATATTGATGGTTTCCTTGTCGGAGGCGCATCCCTTAAGCCTGAATTCGCTGATATCATCAACTGTCAGACCACTGTCAACTCTGTCAAGCCTGTCAACATTGGTATCAATGGTTTCGGTCGTATTGGACGGTAAGTGCCATTATTCTCTACCGAGAAAGCTGATTTTGTCAAATTGTCAGATTTTCGACATGTCGTTCACACTTGCGTTTCTTCTTCTTCTCCAGTCTGGTCATGCGTGCTGCCCAGAACGATCCTATGGTCAACATTGTTGCCGTCAACGATCCTTTCATCCCGACCAACTACATGGAGTACATGCTTCAGTTCGATACCACCCACGGAAACTTCCCATCTCCTGTCGAGGCTGTCGACGACTCGACTCTCAATGTTAACGGAAAGCCCGTTCATGTCTTTGGAGAGATGGACCCATCCAACATCAAGTGGGGTGATGCCGGTGCCGACTACGTAATTGAGTCTACTGGTGTCTTTACTGACATTGCAGGAGCCAGCAAGCATTTCAACGGAGGCGCCAAGAAGGTTGTCATTTCTGCTCCTTCCGGCGACGCCCCAATGTTTGTCATGGGAGTCAACGAAGAAAAGTACGATCCATCCATGACTGTCTTGTCCAACGCTTCGTGCACTACCAACTGTTTGGCGCCTCTCGCCAAGGTCATTAACGACGAATTCGGTATTGCCGAGGGTCTCATGACCACCATCCACGCCGTGACGGCCACTCAACAGACTGTCGATGGACCTTCCCAGAAGGACTGGCGCGGAGGACGTGCCGCTTGCTACAACATTATTCCATCTTCTACTGGTGCCGCCAAGGCTGTGGGCAAGGTCATCCCTGAATTGGATGGAAAGCTGACTGGAATGTCCTTCCGTGTCCCTACCGTCAATGTTTCCGTCGTGGACCTTACGGCCCGATTGGAAAAGTCTGCATCCTACGATGAGATTTGCGGAGTCTTGAAGGAGGCTTCCAACGGCAAGATGAAGGGTATCCTTGGATACCAAGACAAGGATGTTGTGTCGTCTGATTTCATCTCTGACGCACACTCTTCCATCTTTGATCAGAAGGCTGGTATTGCTCTTACCGACAACTTTGTCAAGCTTGTTTCTTGGTACGATAACGAGGCTGGTTACAGTACTCGTGTCTTGGACCTCATCAAGCATGTTGAAAAGACCTCCAACTAAGCATGTATGGTTGTTTTGAGTGGGTAGTAGTAAAGCACACACGCACACGAATGAAGATAAGAACAACATCCATAAAAGAATAAAGTGTACATCACCATTTACGAGAGAACCTCTTTCTGCTTGTTTGATGGGTCTAGCTAGAGACGATGTGCAATATAGAAACCGCGACAGTTGTGCTGGAATCACATTTGTGATTCGTCTGACCGACCGAATGCTCCGCTGGACCGGATACAAGTCAGTGGTGGTCATAAATATTATTCTACTTCGTACTGGTCTGGTGTGATACAGGCTACAAATTGCATAAACGAACTCGAAGTAGCATTTTCGTAACCTTCATGGCAATTCTGGTCGAGAATAGGCAGGCAGCATTGCTATTCGTACAACAGACATCCATGAGAGAGTTTGTCGAAAAATCTTGGCGAGGCCTCGATCGGCGTTTGCTTGATGGCAAAGGAATCTCGACAGCAATGATCTACTATACGTCGTAACAAGCCATAGAGTTTCGAACTTGGTGACGGCAAGGGCTTTTCCACAGTATCGACTTCTGCCTACC
>JAVCKV010168217.1:0-17711 GCA_032274145.1 Herpochondria borealis | reverse complement strand
CTGTGTCATTGTATTGCTGCGCCCAATGTTTCCCGCAACAGCGGCAACCACTGCACGGCACTGACCTACAGATGCTTATAGGTCTGTAGCCGCCAATCATGAGCGCTGCTCCATGTCCATCATTGTTGACACAAGCAAATCGTAAGTTTCAGCATCCCACATGACCTGGCGACAATTGGGGCACTGGTCATTTGTGGCAAGCCATTTCCATGACACAGCCTCGGTGGTACGAATGTCGACATCTTCCCACTACCGCTGAATCGCCAGGTTCTGAAACAAATAGAAATAACGAGAGAGCGCACAGGTCGCGTCAGTAGTAAGCATCAAGTCAACATCAACTATACTCGTAGTGTACTATTATACGTAACGCACCAAAAGGGTTCAAGCAAATAGAACACCCGCTATTATCGTTGTTCGCGGTCGGCTGATACCTGTCGCTCTCGGGGTCGTACATGACCTCGGTATCATGGAAGACTTGGTCACAGCACCGATCAAGTGACTTTAGAGTGATTCTCAAAAATCTCTAGTAGTACAGACATTATTTAAGACGTGGTTTCGTCTCCTTTGTCCTACTTTTTGTTCTGAAAACAAGGCATTGATTACTTTGCATCTCATCCCTGAGGCATCACCAGTGATGTCTCCAACTGATGTGTGTGCTCCTTGTTCTTCCTGCCCGCTTGCACCCTGATTGCTTGCACCTGCTTGCCCGCTGCGATACGGTTGGGGACAGGCAAGCAACTTGGGAAGAGACACATTCTGTACATGAACATATGGTAAAGACGAAGCTAAGCATCGAGAAGAATGTGTAATAAAATTGCACTACCATGGTGGTCTAGAGAGTTGCTCGTTGCTGTTGCTCATCAAATAGTCTACTCTCGCCTCTATCATCTAGTCAAAGAATGAGATGGGTACGAATGAATGGACTGTTTTTGGGCTCGTCTGTCTTTCACCCCTTTTTGTTGGTTCGAAAGTGCGGATGCGCAAAATCTCATTCTTTTAAACATCCAACTATCGACCATGACGAAGAACCTGTTCCTCTGCCAAGTCATAGTCTGGGCAGCAGTGCTCTTGCCACTCTTTCCAGTCTCCCATTCCCTCCACATACCCCCTCGGATACTCTGTTGTTCCTCCGAATCAACAGCTTGCTTGGTTCGTTCCGAGTTTGATAATGTCCATCACGTGTACAACGCTGATGAGGCTGAGGAGGTGCTGTCGCAGCACCCAGATGATGCGTTTTCAGCGATTCTCGTGGATGAGAGAACTTGGGATGAACGATTATTTCATCATTGTAGACGATTGCTACCGGCACGACTGGTCGTGTCGTCACAAGAAGCACAATATCATGAACACTATTACACCAATGGTGCCGATGCCGTTGTGGCGACCATGAAAGAGCTCGTAGAGGCGCATAGTGTACTCATACAACAACAGCAAGCATCGTTTCTTTCACGACAAGAGCGTCAAGAAGCACTACAATCACTGGCCAACGGTGCTTTGACAGTCCGTGTTCAACAATTGCACAGTCATACACAACGATACCAGAGACAGCGCGCATCAATACAGCAATCGTTATCACCAACCAGCATTCGAGTGGTTCATATATCCGATACACACAATTATCACCACTACTTGAAGCTTCCTGAGGGTGACGTGTTGCTGCATACAGGTGACATTTGTGGAAACTATCGAGACGGCCAAACCAAGAATTCAATGCCAGTGTTGGATCAGTTTCAGAGTTTTCTCAACTGGCTGTCCGAAACGGCGTGTCCCAAGTATGAGCATGTGGTCTTTATTGCTGGCAATCACGATACATACTTGGATAAGAGTCAGGCCGACGAGGAATCATATGAGCAAGCTCAAACTCTGTTGCAGAATTTTCTTCAAGCCCATTCAAAAGTTACATACCTGCAGGACTCTTCCACTACCTTGTACAATGGGCGGTTACATATATACGGTACCCCAACGTCGATTTGTCGCGTGGAGGCCCACGCCAAGCACATGCTGTCCAATGCGTTTGAACGTACAATCGAAAAACGTCAGGAGGATTGGAATCGAATTCCTCGCACGACCGATATTCTCATGACGCACTTGCCTCCGGCTGGAATGGGGCTGTCTCAACAAGAGCACTCGTGTCCTCTAATGACTGATACTGTCTACTACAGTGATGATTCATTCCACACACTGAAATTACACGCCTTTGGACATGTGCATTCTCAGTTTGGAATCGGACAGCATGAGCCTGGAGATTCTGGAAGTGCTACCATACTGTCGAATGCCAGTCAAGAACGACTGCTGCGTGTTGATTTGTATGGAGGTGGTCTACCGATTGTGCATGATGTGGAGGTTTGAGAAAGATGATAACTTCGTTGTCTCTAGGGCGACTGGGTTCTCTCAAAAATGACAACCTCATCATCATTGGGATCAAGTTGCAGGTTCTCATTCGAAAGTGTAATAAATGCCATTACTATGCAACCAGCACCCTCGTTCATTGTCATGTTGCTAAAAGTTCCTTGTCGAAGTGGAGGAAGGAAAGTCACCAAAGAGAGTATTATTGAGGTACTACTACTACGACAATCAGCCACGCCACGAGACAATCAATGTAGGCGGAGAAGACGACCAGTTTAGAGTTTCAACAATCGACAAGGACGGTGCTTCTGCAGCCGGCAATATGTAGCCACTGCATTAGCGAGATCAATTGGTTCACCATTTAGTGTTACAGTTTTGTCTAGCTAACAGGACAACCCCGTGGGGTTGCACACACGAGCATCAAGTTGCAAATGTGTCGTACGCATCAAGATAAACCTGGTACGCCTTCAGCAGGATAGCTCCTATGGTTTGAGGCCTTTAATGGGAAGTCTACATTATGTCATACCATTAAAAAGTGATGTAGATTCGACTCTACCTGGTTGGCATCCTTGTTCTCCCACGCACAATTAGTGCATTTACAGTAGGCCACTCGCCATCTTACGAACACGTCCATGTAGCTCAATAGCTGAAATTTTACGACACAGTCGACTATCAGAGCTGCCGGGCTAATGGAGGAGTATTGAAGGCTTACTGCGACACAAAACAGATGATGCAGGAGATAACAAAGTACACAGTGCCAGGTAGAAGCGGCTTTGCTGCCATAGGTTATGTGTCATTTAGCACATAGTCAATCTCCAAATCCGTCGATGCCACCTAATCAATCACCATCTGGACAACTTTTGTCCTGGGCTTCGGCAAATACTCACGTATTATGTGATTGGTCAAGAGATTTCATGTTGGTCACTCACGACTGTCTAACGAAGAATCCGACTCATGATTTCGGTTCTGTGAAGTAGTCGACAACTGCGTTCATAGTCATACTGCGATGCAGGACAAGCAACACAACATCCGCGTAACTCAATTTGAAATGGCACCCCAACGACTTTCTGAATCGAGGGCTGGTCTCGTTGATGATGGCGGCGGCATGGTCCTGAGCGATGTCGCTGCCTTTGAAGCAGCTGCGACCCAAATCTCGGAGCTTATTGGGGAGGAAGGGTGCGTTGATTCCCATCGATGCATACAAATCATTCAAGAGAAAGCTGCCATTGCAAATCTTGTCGAGCAACATTTACCCAACTCTCTCTCGAGCGCTCAGGTTCTCGAAAAGGTGGCGGCTGTGATTGAGAAGCGCGGGTATACCGACGACAACACGCTCTTCGCTCAAAGCGTCTGTCCTGATGAAATCAACCACGAAGAGGGTGACATCACAGATCTTTTCACGAAGTACCTTGGAGAAGTGTTTCACCTTGGAGGGCTTGCCGGTAAGAACACAGCTCGAGGCGACTAGCCCTTGGTCGGCACACATTGATAGTTCACTCGCCACCTTTCTAAACACCGCTTCTTCTCACTTGCTCTACTAGGCATCCCATTCACTGGCAAAACTGGTTTCGGTGCCTTTTCTCATCACGTTCCAGACGATGGGCACTGCTTTGTGATGATGGCACCTCATGTTGGCCTCGATGATGCCAGCACTCTAGGCAAGTACTCTCGTCTCGGTCAGGGAGGTTCTGGAGCAGCATGTGGGGCTGCTGTGGGTGCCTTTTCTCGCTGTTGTTCTGGAAAGCCACTACCTTCTCTGACGGACAATCCAGATGACTATCAAATGGGTTACTTGATACATCGAATTAGTCAGCGTAAGGAAAAAATCCTCGAGGCTCCAGATGAGAATAGTCAGCAAGCAGTGTTGGCCATGGAGACGCATGACATTGCCAAAGAAATGTTGGACAAGATTATCGACGTGGACTTTGGTAGCAAGACGAGCACATTGGTGTTTTGACAGGGATCCAAATCAACATGCCAAGCCCATTCGATGACTACTTTCAGCCGCTGAACTTTTATATCTTGACAAGAAGGGACGAAAGATTGATATCTTTCAGGAGACCTTCGGCGGCTTCCCAGTGTCGCCATCGAAACCTGTATCACACACCCTAGTGGGACGTACGCGAACCAGGTCTGTCAAGAAGCCATCGACAGGAAAGGTGACCGAAAAGGAGGTCACGAAAAGCCAAACGACGTCGAAACAACAGGCACGTGTTACTCCCAAGCATTCTCAAGCAGATGACGAGGATTGGTGTTGAAGAAACCAACTAGGTTGGCAGTTGTGCAGCACGGCAGGTTGAGAATAGTAGTCTAGGTACTATAAGAGTTTACGTGTATCTTTGGCTGAGGTAGTTGCTGGGGGAAAAGTCTATATCAATGCCACCGGGCAGATGCAGTGAATCATAGGATGCCGCCAAAAGGTGTCTTCTTCGACAGTCGGTACTATATGTGCGATATAGCACCAATCGGTGTATATGATGAATGCTCCCAATTCTGCAGAGGTATATCTGAGGAAGTATCTCTTGTGATATGCAAAGAAGGTGGAACTGCATGCTGTGTTTTACAAGTTTGCATCCAGCATTCGAGTGCCGCGTGATGGTGCTGAGCCGGCTCTCATGGAACGGAAGGCATGCTGCGCAAGGTGTGAAATTTTTTGAGGAAGCAAGGAGCACAACAATATTAACAGCCCAAACAGACGATCTAAGATCCGTCAAGAAATTGGTAGCAGACCAAGTGCGTTAAGGCAGAGACATTATGGAGACTCCTCCTGTCGACGAACGTGTCAACGAAATCCAGCGAATCTAGACAAGCAAGTTTATGAATGCTATGCAGGATAGTGGGATTAGTTCATGTTCTGTACTATATACGTTCTTCTCGCAGCATTATAAATTGTATCTCTTGCAGAATGGTTCTGGTGGCTCCTAACCTTGCTTGTCAATTAATAGTTTGTGGTGGCCTAGAGAGTAGAGGCTGTCGTTTGCGGTGGTACCTGCCTCGTTGACTCCTCCGACTACATAGTCGTGGCGGAGAGAAAGGTCCTCTTTTCAGTTTTTGTTGATCTCAGCGAGAGAACCAACATGTCGGATACGTCTTACCCTTTATCCAAATCATCGAACCTTTCGCACTTATGTACAACACGAAAGTCGATTACCAAAATACAGCTGTGGAAGCGTTGTCCACGAAGACAACTGAGGTGATCTTTTCGACACCCTGCAAATATGGCTGCATGATTTGGGGGGTTCTGATCTTTGGTATCGCCGTGGTGCTGCTGACGATTATTCCAGTTTCACTGGACCCGAATACGTCAAACGCTGACAAGACGTCTGCCATGTGGACTCTGATTTGGTCCGCCGTATCCATCCTTATTCTCTACATCTTCATCTTGCCTACCAAGTTTGAAGTACGCTCCAATGGATCGATTGGGGTTGCAACTCTCTTTGTGACGTACACATTTGTGGATGCCGTTCGAGCCTATATCGCCGATGGCTTGTTTGAAGGTGCTCTACGTCCACGCTTCAAGTTTGCAACTTCTCTGGAGAAACGTGTTGTGGTGCGACGCAGGAATGGACGATGGGATCTGTTGCTCAGCCCAAACGACGTAGATGGCTTTGTCAAAGCTGTGAATGATGTGTCGCAGAGACTCGACTTTGGAGAAGACGAACAGAGGGAGTTTATGGAAGACGGAGAATTCAGTTGAAGAAGAGAATTGTATTCGTTCTATCTCAGACTGTAGAACGAAATCCACAGCACGTCTAGCGATTTGCCAGATTATAGCAACGAAATAGATTGATTCAAGGTTCAGTTCCAAAACCGCACGTAGTCACCTTTCCTCCCCGAGACAGAAGTTCTTTCATCCGATGTTCGTGAGCTATGCCGGAAGGCAGGCTCCCCTTCCTCGTGATGCAATCTCTTCGCTCCAGTTGAACCAACAAAGCTGCTCCAATCTGTTGGTTACTTGGCCCATACCCACAAGCTTAAAAGCGGGCGTGAGGCTCAGAAAAATACCGGTTGACTACTGACATCAACGGACGCCAATCGCAGTCAACCAAGCTAATAGGGTGGTTGAGCGCTCGCAAAATGACGCCTTGAAGGCAGCCATGATGCTCTTCTATAGCAGGCTAGATGGTTTAGGGTCCACAAATGACGCCATACAGGGGGTGCGGTGTGCGAACTACGGTAGGACTTTGGGAATTTCTTCTGTGTGTTATATCTACCTTATAGTCGCTGCGATCTTTCGTGTGCAACAGGTCCTTGTCTACAGTGGCCATGTTTTGTCTTTTATTCTCCCATGTCAGCCGTGGTGCTGGCCTCAATATGAACATATTCGGAATCGCCCTCACGTTCCATCAACTGATTGACTTTTCCCTGAAGGGTGGCGATTGCCGTTCCTTGTTCTTGCAATAGCTTCTTCAAAATTCTGTGAGTTTCCCATTCAGGACTGCTTCTGTACTTGCTCAGTACAACCAGCTTCTCTTTAAGCTTATACTCGAAGTGATAAGTCACTACGCAGGCAGGTGGTGAGATCCATAGAGATCTCAAAGTGTCGCTTTGCTCGAATGCACCCACCAGCGCCTTGGCTTCAGAAATTCCATTGTTGTCGAGCGTCAAGGTCAAAAACTCTAAAGTTGAATTCAGATTGAGGGCTGCGACCCAAGACTTTGTTCCCTCTCTGCCTATTTCATTTTCAGAGAGGTACAGTTCCTTCAACGTGGTGTTGCGAGACATGGATTCCGCCACGGCAACAACTCCCTCATCGCCAATGGTATTTCCCGCTAAGTGGAGTCTTTCTACGACCCACTTGCCGCTTGACAGTGCCTCAGCGAAAGCTCTTGCTCCGTCGACTCCGATCGTGTTGTTAGACAGCCGCATCTCTTTCAATGCCTTCATTTGAACACACATGTCGGCGAGGACTTTCGCGCATTCATCGCAGATTCCACATTGAATGAACTTGATAGTTTCGAGAGATGGCATTGTCGCCAGAGCAGCCGACAGAATCTGGACGCCTTCGAGCTCTAATTTCACCGCGATAAATTCCACTTCACCGAGAGTCAAATGATGCTTTTGTAAAATTTTGGCCAGTGCCATTGTTTGTTCTGCGTTCAAAGCGCATGATTCGAACAATAAGTTGTACAACGGCGCTGATTCTTCCTCAATCGCGCGCAGCTGCTTCTCGATATCCTCGTCCGAACCCGCAGAGCCCCCTATTTCCAAGTGCGTCATGGTGAATGAGTTACAGTTGGTATCGTCTTCTTCTTTACCTGTTGGAAAATGTTGTGGTTTCTTTGCAACAAAACCACAAATTCAAAATATATTCGATTTGTACGTGTATCCATACTTCCACGACGAGCGTTGGACGCGAATCATGCATGTTTCTGCCTCTTCGCACCAGTCAGTGGGCTTCGTAGTAGTAGAAATGCTCTACCACACGGTGCTAGGACTCTGCGCTCCGCCTAACTAACAGTACTCCAGTACGATGTACTGTACCTACTATGCAATAACCTCTTACACAGTGGCCTGTACATCGTCCGTGTTCGTGTTGGAGAGACAACCATGACGATACAGTTTCATCGTACCTTTCGTCGATCGTTCTTTCCTCAACCAACATGCTATCATCCACTCTGCGAGCAGCATCGACCCGTACTCCAGCAGCAGCAGCTCTCGTAGCTGTTGCCAATCCAATTGTGGAGTCGACACAAATTCGATGCCGCAGCAACCGATCTCGACGAGGCCTCTACGATGGCAAGGACATTCGATTTGGCAACAACGTTTCCTTTAGTGAACGAAAGACGAGACGAAAGTACAAGCCAAACGTCTTCCTCAAGAGAGTCTATTCAGAGACGCTGGATGAAATGGTGCAATTCCATGTAACATCGTCGGCTCTGCGCACCATTGACAAGCTCGGTGGATTGGACAACTACTTGCTCACGTCGCGACACGTGACGGAGGGAGAAGGTCTCAAAGTTAAGAAACGTGTTTTGGAAAGGATGGCTGAAATCGAAGAGGAAGAAGGACAAGCAGGTGCTACTACCAGCGCTTAGAGAGCTGATACGAATAATCAAGTTCTAGAGATGCACATTTTGTTGAGGCAAGAACACTTTTTTCTATTTTGAACATTGAACATGTGGGTCAACAGAATCAACATTTCGCACACCCTACGTAGTGACCATACTTCCAGGGACTTTGTTTTTGCTAGTTATCGTGTACCTACGAGCGTACAGCGATGGGACTGGGTGATGCACTCGTTGCGTGGTTGCACCATTTCTCAGTCACAAGTCAGTCACTACGTTTCAATATCATGATGTGTACATATAGGCGGGAGACTAGTGCCCGTGGCTTGTCGCATTCTTGGTGACCTGTGGTTCGCCAGTAGCGACCGTGGGAGATTGATTCTCAAGTATCATAGTGTGCACACAACCACTCCGTCAGTTCCGCCACACGGCGCTCCAGGCGCAGTCAGCTTCATTGCGGAGTAGACAACTGCTCCAAGATTCATAAAGCGCTACACGCTAACCCTTTCAACGTTCTCACAAAGGTCTACGTATGTTCATCATGCAACGATTGATTCAAATATCAACAACTTTCATTATTATTCTTGCTTCGTTTCCCTACTTACTTTATGTAAATTTGTTCGACCTCGAGGCGTTCGACCTCGAGCCCCCTTGTGATGATGATTGGTCATACTCGTAATCTTCTTCATGTGGCGACAATCGAGTCGTCGCAGTACCAGGAGGTTGGTAGCCATCGTCACGTCCTGTGTCCTCCTCGTCGTGATACTCAATGTCATCCTCATCATCGACCGACTGCACCTCTCGTGCTCCTTGATTCGCTCGTCGTCTCCACACAAACACTCCCAGCCCAATCAAGAGGACTCCTCCCAACGCAATCAACACATAGGCCCACGTGGGCAAACCATTAGAGGGTGTTGCCTCTCTCTCCAGGTCTGTGGGTGCTGCAGTGGGTGTGACATCAACGTTGGACGTGTCGGCCGTGCTGTAGGATATCCGAACAATGGAGGGATGAATCTCGTTAAATTCACCCTTGTTCATGGAGGCTCGAATGGCGGCTCGAGCAGTATCAGCCTCACCGTCCTCGGGGGCATCGAGGAAAATGGTAAAGCGACCGTCCGTGACGTTGCACAGGTTCACGGGTGAGGCAACGGCTACCCGACATGCGACTGTAGCGGAGACGAGAAGAAGAGATTCGTGTTAGAAGGTTGATTCGAGAGCATGATATACATATTTGCAGTGTTCATATTCGACTCACCATTGGGCAGGAACCGCTCAACTGGCTGGGGGCTGAAACCGACCACTTTCAACATTCGAAAGCCTGTTGCAACTCTCGACAAGAATCGGTTTCCATCCCGTTCGGATCGGGTTGTGCTAGTGGTCACGTTTGTCTCATTGTTCCCAAGAGTAACATTCAACTCTGGCTTGGTAGTATTGCTCGTATCTGTCGTGTTGGTAGTGTCGGTCGTATTCGTCTCGTTCGCTGGAGGCTTCTCCACCACTGGAGCACAAGCATCCGGAAACAAGAATGGAATAATCGTGTCGCCCACCTTCTTCTCGACGGCCGCAAACATGTCCGCCGTATTAGCTCCACGTCGATATTCCAATTCGTAGTTGAATCGAATGATTTCTCGGGTCGCCCCAGTGCTGGTATCTCCAAAAAAGCCAGCATCGTTGGCATTGCAATCCATGGAGGGAGCCTGGGACGGAGACTCACTGGGACCGAGGGTGGGAACATTGGTCGGTGCTGGTCCAGTGCCATTCACAGAAGGCCCGCTCGATGGTGCAAACGTCACTGAAGGAGCGGAACTCACCGTGGGGCCACCAGAGGGTGCATCCGACGGGGCGCTCGAGGGGGCGATGGATGGAGCAGAGGATGGAATCAGATCCCTAGGTAGTCCCGGCGCAGATGTTGTGCTCGTCACGTTGACATTGGTAATGACATCACGATCATTGGGATCATCCGAATGTCGCGGAGGAATCACATTTCGAATATCATCATCAGGTTCAGTATCAAGGGGATCATCGTCATGACGACCAAGAGCCTCTACATCTGAAGTGGGTCGAGGTCTGTTGGGGTTGTTATTGTTGGAACCACTAGCTTGCACTTGCACAGTCTGTTGAGGCGGTTGCATTGTTGCTAGCGGAGGTTGAAAGGGCTCATCTAGAGGATCATCATGACGACTCATTGGGTTTTCAACAAACTCGTGCATCTCGTTGACGAGTTCACGTCCTCCTCCTCGCAGGACTACGTCGGACCCGGAAAGATCTCTCGCGCCTCGACTTTCTTGCAGCAGCAGCGCCACAACACTGAATGATAGAACCCGAGATAACATCATGGGTCAAAGTAGTTAATGGAATGGGAGAGAGTGAGTTGAGTTGTAGTGTTGCTGGATTAGAGATTGCAAGACTGATCGTCACAAAGACCCCAACTTATTGAGCAGAGTGGACGCCGGTCAACGTTGCGGCTAACTAATGAATTCGTCTCCTAAGTTTCGCTGGATTTTGGCGGTTTCACACGACAGAGGTGCCCGTGCTAGCGTTTCATGAGAAACCCGACCGGCACTCAGGTATCCTAAAAGGAAAATTGAAAATCAATCTAAATCTACCGCTACGAAGGTTTTTACACAAAGATGTGCACCTACATCAGCGACGTGAAAACCACTTGGGCCAAGACCCCTGTATGAGCAATTAGGTGAATGTCCAAAATTACGCGCTTCATTTTCGGTAATGAATCTTTAAACAGGGTATACATATATGAATAAAAGTTTATAGAGGCGGACAAAATCTGTTACCCCTTCGGTTTCGTGACTGAAGAAGATTCTTCGTGCTCTGACTGCGAGCTCCACTAGAGAACAAAGACATACCGTAGCTCTTGGGCACGTGCTCTGTCTACCAAACAAAAGGTCTGCCATAATAGCTATGCCACTACTAGTCAATAGTGTTGGCTCTTCCTCTCAGCTCTCAGGGAGAGCCAACCAGAGAGATTCATGCTACCAATATCCATAGCAATTGCTTCCGAGGTGAGCGGGAGGTGTGAAAGTTCCCAAAGATCGCAGCGGAGCTGCGGAGATCCACAGAAGTCCGCGAAGCTGCCATGTCGCAGTAGCTGAGCGAGGAGTCAGTTAGTTAGTTAGTCGTCAAGATTATATCAATGGCACAAACTGTTCGTTTCACGTGGCTTCCGGAAGATACGGTAGTCCACAGCATGTGCCGGAAGATGAGGAAATTTGGATCCAACGATGAAAGGCCCTGGGCACTCCTCTCTAGGAGAGAGAGCCTCTTTCGCGGTTGCAGGCAGGCAACGTCTCCCTGGACGGATTGCCCATTGCATTGCTTCAGATCGGACTTTTTGGATCTGCGAGAAACCAATAAACTGCAGCATGCTTTATTAAGCTACGCATTATCATCACTATCTATTCTTTGCCCCATCGAAGTACTTCGTTGCTGCTTACACAACAAAGAGGACGAGCGAGAGCGCCATAATACCCATTCCAATAATAAAGGAGTATGTGACAACGGTGTCCTCGGGGTCGTAACGATGCGCAGTCGGGAGGAGTTCACGAATGCTGATAATCACCATCATTCCAGCGACCAAACCAAACAATACGGCGTACATGTGGTCGGAGAAGCTGTTTGCTAGAACAGCCCATCCCAGGAGGGCAGCAAGTGGTTCCGAGGCTCCAGAAAGAAGAGCCCAAAGGAAAGCCTTCAGTCGGTTGCCAGTCGCGTAGTAGATTGGCAAGGCAACGCACAATCCTTCGGGGATATTGTGAATACCAATGGCAATTGCCAGGACCGCTCCAACACGAGGATCATCCAAGGCAGCGACAAAGGTAGCCAAACCTTCTGGGAAGTTGTGCAATCCAATGGCAATAGCAGTGTTGATTCCCATTTTGGCAAGCTTTCTGTTCTCCTCTGCTGCTGCAGCATCCTCCTCTTTTGATGTAGCATCGGCGCCAGTAGCCTCCACATCAGCATTGTCGTTAGTCGCCTCCATGGTGGCGTTATCAACATTTTCAGCGACCTCATGACCATGCTCGTAGTGACCATGCTCCTCTTCCTGGGCAATGATTTCATCTACTTGATGTTGCAGGATTTCGAGATCTCCAACAGGGTCTGGACTACAACAAATGCAACCGGGGGCGAGATCCTTCTCTTCACCTTCGACATCGGCAGCTTCCTCGTTTTCGTCGAAAACAACATGATCATGGTGATCATGACTGTGTCCATGTCCGTGAGGCGCATGTCGACTCAAAAGACGAACGATAAAGTCCAGAAGCTGATTCGAAAGGGGTTAGACTTCTATTTATGACTCCCAATAATCCAAACAAATGAGTTGCAATATAAGTAATTAAAAGTACTCACCAACATGATTCCTGCTCCTCCAAAGAAACAAAGCGTTCCATAGAGGTAACCTCTTTCCGGGGTTTCTCCACCATCGACAAACGAACCCGTCGATTTGGTAAAGATCTCCACGAAAGAGACATAGGACATGACTCCAGCACTCAAACCCAAAGCTGCCGCCAACACTCGTCGAGAAGCCAACTTGACGAGTCGAGGGAAGAACACCACAGAGGCACCCAACGCCGTGGCGAGGCCAGCCCCAATCACCAAGGCAAAGGCAACGCCAACATTTGGATTGTTCACAGCCATTCTTGACTTTGTGTGATATCAGCTAGACTGCTGATGTGCGCCGCTGGTTGTCACTATTCCAAGACTATCCGTGAATGATGCCACCAGTACAGTAGGTGGTTTTTCTTCAATGTGCGCACCCCTTGGCATTTTTTGTCAATATTTGGGGACAGCTGCTTGACGATAAAGTTACTTATGGGATGATGTTTTGAATATAAAGCAATCTTTTATCATTTGAGCGTGTTCCTTGAAGAATCTTTTGTTCTTGTTTTGACTGTACCGGTGTACAATGCGTAAAGACTAGTACACATTAGATGTAGCGGTAGCAGTGGCAGAAGATAAGTGGAAAAGATGCAGTGTCTCACTAGGGTTCTTTCAGCAAAAGATCGGGCAATAGTATTAACGTCTTTTTCCTAATTCCGATCAGTCGTTATACCTACACTATGGCAGTGGCTTGTGCCCTGCACGGTACCAAATCTTGTGAATCTCGCCCGTGCGAGCATCAATCTTAGAGATCGCTCGTTCTGGAGTTCCTCATTGCAATGACATTCATGGGATTGCTTCAACAACTTGAAGTTCTAGTTTCTTCTTTTCACTTCTCTGGCGATTGAGATCCTGATTGATCCTCACCTCTTGCCATTAGCTTGCCCCGGGAGGCGACCTCTTGCACAACCCACACACACACTCTCTCTTGAGCCCAACAATATCATGACGGATTCCAACCTTTGGATACTCTTCTTCTCGCTCTTTATTGTTCTGCTCTGTATTGTTCTCTACACTCTCCTTCGTACATTGACCGCGTGCCTTCGTCGCTACTGTCGAATAGTCAAGTGGGGGAAATGCTGCTGCTACGTTCGAATGGATTGGGAGGCCTATCGACAAGAACGAGAATCGCTGCATCGTCTGAGAGTACTCCGACAACAACATCACGCCAATTTAATACACCTCGATCAACAAATATCCACCTTTTCCCAAATTCCGGGCGTCATTCCAGATTATCGTCCTGGTAATTTGGGGTTCATCATTGTGCGGCCGGTTCGTGACGACGACGACGCTCCGCAATCGATTCGCGAAAAGTTGACTGTGGAGCAACGACGAAGAATTCTGGAGCGTCTGCTGTTATGTCGTCCTTGTTCTTTGGATGATACGACGACAAGTAAGGATGTAGAGAATACAGCAGTGGTCGTGGAGGATGTCGCAGCGGCGGACTGTGAAAAGGAGAGTACTAGTACCGAGGCGAATAATACTGCCACATTGGACAATGTCGATAGTATGGTGGGATGTGAGCATGCTGCATCCCCGGACCCTTCTCTTGTAGATGAGGAAAAGGGCACGCCGCCATTCTTGGTGGAGAGTAGTTCCTCATCAGACGATGCTCCTGAGCAACAGGAAGTTCCTTCAATTGCAATTCCTCAACACGAAGAACCAGTTGACGACAACACGTGTGCCATTTGTTTGGATCCCTTTCAAGAGGGAGAATTGATCAATGATTCGACAGATTGTCAGCATGTGTTTCACAAGGAATGTCTGTTAGGATGGCTGGATAAGCACGATGTTTGCCCTTGTTGCAGGCGGTGCATGGTGACGGAGCAAGATATCAAGAGAGCCATGAGAGAGGAAGGAATACAAGTGTCAACAACAACAGCAACAACAACGCAACAAGATCAAGAAGAGCATTCAAATAATCAAAGTGGGAGTGCATGAGCAAAATACGAGTCTATGCAGGAGTGAGGAGTGATGCTGGGGCGATACCAGCATGATGCGTCCATCATGTATTGTTGTTATTATATTGAACGAAGAAGCTACATTAGAGCAGTCAGGTTTGTAACTTATGCATACAGTAGATCATTACATTGTACATTTACTTGGCTAGAAGATCAACTTCGTAGAGATCACCCCAGTGCTCTATGATGATGTAGTGTAGCCATCCTACCAGTCGACCGCTTTCATTCCTCGTGAAAACAACGACTCAGTGCTTCACAATCTCGACGCTTCCTCTTTACAAGTAAAGTAGTAAGCAACACCACTATTTCTCTCCCTTCTTGTCTTGTAGCGATCGTCGGTCTCCGTTTGGAAAGGTGACTTCTTTTCGCCCTTCGGGAAAATGCCGTTCAATTTGTCCATTGGGGTATTCGTAGACTTGCAAGCCGTTAGAATGAATCGTTTGCTTTGTTTCTTCCTTGGCGTGCCAGTAAATGACGCAGTCGCCACTGCCTCCTTGAGTCTTGACATCTCCATTGGTGTATCGAGTAATGATTGTGCCGTCTGGTACATATTCACGTTCGGTACCGTTGCGAAACTTGACTAGTCGTCGACCATCCACCAGGGTTGTGTATTCACGAGTGGGGCGGGCCATGTTGGGAGGGAGATGTGGCAAGGTCGGAGACTCTAGCTTCTCAATCTCTGCAAAGAAGGAAGATTCGTGCGTCTCTACTCGCCTGGATCCAATCGTGTGTCCTCGTGGCACCTTTAGACCTGGGGTTCTCGTGTGCGTTTTCTCAACGAGTTTGGACTCGAGCTGCTCAATCTTCTTTGCTTGTTGTTGAATGATTTGTTCAAGGTGTTGCGACTCGTCGTAAGGCTTGCTTTCAGCAGCCCGCTCCTTGGCATGCTTTTGTTCGCACTGAATGAGCCGCCGCTGTTCCTGTACCCAATTCTCCACGGACGCTCGCACTGCTTTGACCCACTCGTGTGTTGCCTCGCGTTCCTTGCGAGTCTCTTGCAGCAGTTCTTCTACCTTGTCTTGAATCTTTACCAAAAAGGCGTAGTCAAGTTTGGCTCCTTCTTTCTGCGACAGCTCGACACACATGGACGCAATTAGATTTTCCGTTTCTTCTTGCATAAAGCTAACTTCTTTGGCAGAACTTTGTTGTTGAATACTCGAGTGGAGAGAGTTGGCAAGGAAAATGGATGCAGGGACTGGTCCCTTTGGAGTGTCCCGCAAAATGGACCGGATACCTTGCACCTTGCCGATTTCCTCCATACTGATATTGTGTTCGTTGGTTGTATGGGAGACAAAACGATCGCTCAGTAGAGAAGGACTTTCCCTCCGAGAGGCAAGCTTCTTGGGCGACGGAAGGTGCGAGTTCTCCTTGCCTATCATTGTGGAGTGTACAGTCGCGTGGTTCGATCCAGGAGGCGTGAATCGAAACTTGTCAAGATACCGAATCACTTTCTCCACATCAGTGCTCAAGGCAGACTTTGGACTTATTCGTTGACGAGATGGTGTTCTGGTTGGCGTCGCCTCGACGCGATCAATCGTTGACGCTGTAGTCTCTGCAGGTTGAGGCCAAGCGCGAGGACGGTACGGCATCGGCGATCCAGCAGTAAGTGATCCACACAGCGGTGGTCCACCAAGGAGTAAAGCATCTGCCTTGTCCATCACTATTGAATCATCTCTGGAACTATTCTTCTCTTCTTTCATTGTTTTTGGTGCTTCCAAGATGACACTCATGGGCACTCGATTGCTGAGCGTTGATAGGGGTCTAGCTAGAACTGCTTCCGCGGCATCAAACGTGTCGTTTGCTGGACCTTGTCCGAACTCTAGTGATTCATCCCACATACCTTCTGAAGCTTGCGAAAACATGCTTGTTGTCTTGGAGTAGTCTATCTCGAAAGCCTTGATGCTTTTGACAATGGAGGTGCAACGACAAGAAGCGAAGGTGTCGTTGTGTTCGCTAGTTTTCCGGGTTATGGTACGTTGGTTTAATTTGAATTTTACCGATCAAATAACGGTTTCGGGCGCCTCTCCGGATTTGAATTTCTTGTCGTTTGTTTCCCTTCCATTCCACCCAAACCTACCTTCTCATCACATGCCGTCGATGCAACTAGCTCTGTGTTGATAAGGATTGACTAGCACTGTGTTGATTAGTAGAGTGAGTCTCTACTTGAAGTAAGCTCAAGAATCAAACATGGTGCTCGATATTCACCAAGATGTGGAAATGCCGCATGCCCGAAAAAGAAAGGCAGTTTCGTTTCGAAATACTACTGCGACACCGTTGACGCCGCACAACAAACGTCGTGGAAGCCGTAATCCCAAATCCGCAGTCAAGACTCCAAAACCAAAAACAGACACAATCACGACTACTGGCAAGGAGAACAATGAAACAACAACAACGATGATCGACTCGTCATCTGTTCGTAGATCGATTCGATCTACTATGCGTCGTCCTGTCTCGAAGCAAGCAAACAATCAAGAGACAACAAGAGCCACTAAGAGTGTCAAGACTCCAAACCACCGTGCTTCCACTCGACGATTGTCGCCACTCGATAAAGAGAATCAAAGCAATGTGGTTCATGATGCCAATGTCAAGCCGCAAGCATCAGGTGCAACTAATACCAGTAGTCCACCTCTGGAGCTATCATCTGGAGGCGATCGAAGTCCCTTCTCTCCGCTATCCTCCGTCCTACGACGCTCCATGTTGAGACCTTCTACTAGCATGGGTCCTGCCAAGCGCGTGCGTGCTTCCACATCCATGGCTATACTCCAGAACGAACTCAACGCCTCTGTCGATGCAGACATGAGTCTGTTGGCCGACATGAGTCTACTGACCTCGCCTTCTGCAATGGGCAATCCAAACGATGTAGCACCACCACTCAAGGATGATTATTCACCTCAAGCGATGGCGCATGAGAACCAGGTCAGACCATTGTCGATGCTAGACATTAGTCACAGCGTTATGGATCAGAGCATTATGGAAGAGCCTGCAGCGGCGGAGGTGCCAG
>JAVCKV010168107.1:0-17711 GCA_032274145.1 Herpochondria borealis | reverse complement strand
GGACGGAGAACAGACCACTTTGCGTTCGGGCTATCATTGTAGACATGATGCGCCTCTTTGATGTTTCTGATGGCTGGTGGGATTGGATCTTTTGGCACACTTCATCTCCTTACACTTGCCCCTCTCTAAAGTCTAGTCAACCATGACAAACATAGTTATTGCATCCATCGCTCGAACTCCAATCGGCAAGTTCCGTGGATCTTTGTCTTCCTTCTCGGCTTCGGAGCTCGCTAGCGTTGCAATCCAGGGGGCAATGGCCAAGCTTTCAGAAGATTTGCCCATCACTGAAGCCTACATTGGCAATGTGGTATCTGCTGGTATGGGACAAGCTCCTGCTCGTCAGGCAGTCAAGAAGGCTGGTCTTTCAGACTCCACCATCTGCACGACTGTCAACAAGGTGTGCGCTTCGGGCATGAAATCCATCATGTTGGCGTCTCAAACACTTCAGTGCATGCCCAACCATGGACCCATGCTGGCGGGGGGTATGGAAAGCATGTCTAACATCCCTCATTATCTGCCGACGTCTCGATCAGGAATGGCACTAGGTCACACACAGCTTATTGATGGCTGTATCCATGACGGCTTGTGGGATCCATACGACGATCAACACATGGGCATGTGCGGAGAGAAATGCGCCAAGGACTATGGTTTCAGTCGCGAAGATCAAGATGCGTTTGCGATTGAGAGCTATCAACGTGCGCAAGCAGCCGTAGAATCTGGAGTCTTTGAAGAGATCGTCCCAGTTGAAGTGCTTCAACGGCGAGGCGATCCGCTCGTGGTTGACAAGGACGAGGAGGCACACGCTGTCGACCTCGAGAAACTACCAACTTTGCGGCCTGCTTTTGATAGGAAGAATGGCACAGTGACCGCGGCCAATGCGTCTTCGTTGAACGACGGCGCCGCTGCGTTTGTGCTCATGACAGAAGAAGAAGCAAAGGATCGTGGCATTACACCATTGGCTCGTATTCTAGGCTACGGTGACGCAGAACGTGCTCCGATCGATTTCACCGTTGCTCCGTCTCTTGCAGTCCCAGTGGCGCTCAAGAATGCTGGGATTTCTGATAAAGACGTGGATTTCCACGAAATCAACGAAGCGTTCTCGGTTGTCGCTCTCGCCAACATACAAATCATGGGATTGGACCACTCCAATGTAAACGTGTTTGGAGGTGCAGTTTCTTTGGGACACCCCATTGGTATGAGCGGAGCTCGCATCGTTGGAACCCTATATGATGTATTGAAGCAAAAGGATGGAACAATTGGATGCGCTTCTATCTGCAATGGTGGAGGAGGGGCATCTGCGATTATCATTGAGAGGCTTAGTTAGGGAGAGAGAGAGAGAGTAGAGCTCTAAACTACGAGCGTACATCTGTTAAGGAGCTCTAAATCTGCACGCGTTGTTGAGTTGGGTGAAGGACGCAGCAGCGGTTGGGCGAACCACTACCGTGAACTTTTGAGTACTCTACCTACTACACTACATACCTGGTAGAGGTAAAGTGAGTATAAATGTTTGATTGAGACTCATTCGGGATTACACAGGTGACAGTCTGGTGGCATAAGCCACGGCCGGCAACTCAAAGGTCAACGCGTGAAAACAACATTTAACCAAGTGGCCAGTCACGTCCCGTTGCACTTTTCAGTGGCGGAGGAAGATTTAAGCGGGATCTCGCCAAATTAGATGGCTTGGGCCAGCAGGTCACGGCCATTATGTTTCCAATTCTTAGATAGATTCTGCCAAATACCCTGACCATCTTAATACCAGACAGTGCCGCTTCCTTTTCCACGGCGTATCTTGCTGGTGGTCGGCCCTCATCCTTTTGACAGACTTGACAGCCCTGGGGTGTAGTTTGCTTTTCCGTGGTTGATGCGTGCTTATGATTTTGTCCGACCTCTCCAATCGGAATGTCAGTACCTTCAGAGTGGCCGAGGCAAACAAACGGAATACACCTCATGCTAGTCTACCATCACAATATGCCATACCAGACAGGTGCTGCTTGCTGGTGGCCCTTTTGACAGCCTGTGGGATGGGGTTTGCTCCTTGGTTTTGCCTGCTCATGAGCATTTTGTCCGACCTCTCCAATCTGAATCGGAATGTCAGTCATACCTACGGTACAGAGTGGCGGAGTTATTCAAATAGACTCTAGAATCACCTAAACGCAATCCAACTTTCAAGTGGGAGTGAATAGACCATTGTCCTTTTCAAGATGATATGCCAATTATGGAGTTGTGGCATCCACGCAATATCTATAAATAAATCTTCTGTAATTCAGATGGGCCTTCATCTCCTAGAGTTCGTAGTACTCTATAAGGATGTCATGATAAACATTTACGGTGGAAAGCCAAGCTGGCTTGGTTTGTGTTATGCCCTTTAGTATGACCGAATACGTATGATTTACAACTTCCATTGATCCCGAACGTCCACTATTGTCTTTTCTGTCATACTTGTAAAAATATGTGTCGGACGGACCCCCCTGAATGACTGTCTTAATCGATCAAGACACCCATCTTTGCCCACTTAGCACTCAAATTAGGATACTCGAGAGTGAGTCCTACCGGATTTCACGTAGATTGGGATCATGCATGTGGAAGCTCTCTGTCATCCTCCGAACTCAACGAACTTTCCCGGACAGCAAAGCGGATTCCAGGTTGTCTCTGGTTGGTTATGTCGCCCATTCTCCAACGTCTCAATAAAACAAAAAACAGAAGAAGTTCATCAGCACATATTATTATGATTAGTTTGGAGAACGACAACGGGGGAAGTGAAAGAAAGAGAGAAACAGGTGCTGTGATAGAATACACAAGAGACGAAACTGATACGAACCAAATGATGCCACCGACTAGACTAGAATCAGCCGCCACTTCTGCTTCCGAATGGCCCGATTTCACGGGAGCCGCTGCCAAAAGTCCCACTCGCCAATCCCGTCCAGACGATCTCTTCTCCATGCTCATGATGGAGCAGAGTGACAAAGAATCTTCTCCAGCACCGCAATCAAGCGAGTCTTCTGGGCAATCGAGCGCAGACAGCAGTCGTCCTCCAGTGGGTTCTCGCAGTTATTCTCGAGAGCTGCTATCCATGTTTCTTGATCAAGCAACATGCAACGAAGAAGAGACACTGATGTATGCGATGAAGCAACTCGACCTGAGTCCCTGCACAAGACACGAGAATGATGCTAGAAAGAAGAGCACTCGTAAAAAGAAACGAGATGGCTCTTCATCGCGAAGTAAACATACGATCCTTGAGGATGATTGGAGTGACTGGCGAAAAACCAACAAGGCGATCGATTCCATGCTAAAATCTCCTGTGCTGTCACTATCAATTGGTGATACCACACCCCGTTCGAACAATGTTGCAAGGCTGCCTGTTATTGTTTCTCCCTCTGTGACAACAACACCAAGTAGTTTTGGTGGCCCAAGATCACTTGGACCACAAGATGCAGTTTCGGTTCACTCCGATCTGACATCGTGCTTCATGCCCTCTGATCACCTGTCCAACAAGAGCCACGAAATGCAGACACTGGCGAAGGAGAAGGAAATGCAAAAGCTTGCGAAAGAAAAGGAAGAAAGGGAACTGGACGCAATTGCTGAGAAGGCGAGGATCCTGTCACTAGTACGACAACCAAAGCCAAAGAAGACTGTTCGCTTCGACAGTGTGCAAGTTCGAAAATATCAGCGCATCCTTTCTTGTAACCCTTCCTGTACGGCTGGTCCGCCAGTCGGTCTGGGGTGGAAGTATATGCCTTCGCAAACGTACGATATCAATCGATTCGAGACGCACCGGCACCCCCAGCGACGAGCTCATCGGCAACTATTAATGTCACGTCCCGTACGAGAGGACTTGCTGAGAGATCTCGGATATACGGACAAAGACTTGGCCACGGCTGTGACAGTCCATCAAGATGAGAAATCAACGAAAGCAAACTGTAACCAACTTCTGAGCAGCAAGGGTTGAAGAACAAATCGAGAATGCAGGAAGAAGGGTCAAGTCCTTGTTTGGGCGAGGTGTAAAGCAGCAAGAGTCTTGTAGGAGAACGAGGCTGTGCACCAAGTACACGCCTCTGCCTAACTATTGACGCAATTGTTTTAAACATGTAAACTATCTTACTGACATCACCCAATTTACGTAATTGCTTGTCATGAAAGGAAGAATGAGCGGGAGCAGAACACAAGTTGAAATGTCTTCCGGATATCTGGAGTGTTGTACATCTCTGCTCTACTATGTCCCAGGATGTTTCGTTTAGCCAGGGCTATCAGGCGTGTTCTGTTGGTCCGCAAAGGTCTCTACTTAGCAAGGTGGACTACGTACGACGTACATACCCCTCTCCCTACCGTTACCGGTCCAATCTGTACTGTCATTCTCCGTCAAGGACTATTGATCAATCTTCGATGTGGACAGATGAGTGTCATCTCTCCACATAGGTGAGCACGTCTCTCCACAAAGGATCCCGATCCATCCTCTGTTTCGCACAAAACATCACATCACACAAGTTAAGGGCACTCTGGTAAGCCTTACACATAGTATGGCAGCTGATGCAACAATCAATACCAAAGGAACAGCAGTACTGCACAGAGAGCCAGTATTAAATCCCTGCACAAGCAGACTAGTGACTAGGGATAGGGACATACATACCAATTGTCCTGTCCCCTCTCTAGAAGCACCAATTATCCTGTCCACTCTCTACACGTAGAAGCAATGCTTCTGCACTGGTTTACATGAGCCCATACTCTATATACTCTAGACCTGGTAACCAAGACCTACCAAAACCCAGTCCTGCTGTTAACTTCCATGATCCTTATGCAGGTGCTTGCATGAACATTATACTTGCTCAGTTTCTGAAACTATGGTCCCCCTTGTGCTGACAACAATAAAGTATCTGCTTGTGCGTAAATAGTCAGCCACTTACCAGCTGAATTGTCAGGCTATAGTTATGACCAGTACAAGCCTCACAGTGTACTACTACTGTACACAACAACTAGGATCTAATGGTGCAAGGTGCAACATATATCAATGATAGTGCTAGTACAAACAAGCACCTTGGTACACAATCACCACCATGATAGAGATTCACAATTTGTGGTGGTACAATAAATGCATACAAAGACTCACAAGTGCTTGTAGGCTCCTCTGGTAAGAGCAACTCAAGGTTTGAGATAGTACTGAGTATAAGCTGCACACTGCGTCACAGCAATATAGAAGCTGTGATTCCTCCTTGCAGCTTTTGCCACACTAATCTAAGCTGTTTTTACTAAGCACCTCTAGGTTTATGCTCATTGAGATACTAGCTATAAGTATTTGGGGGCTCCCAGGAGTTTCTCTGGGAAAATACTGGACCTTTTTCAACACAATCCCTTGGGGGCTCACTGCCTGGGACGAACACTTCTGTAACATCCCCTGGCATGATTACTGGGAAGTCCCCCCCCCCCAGGTGCAGTCTAAATAGAACCCACTCTCTAAAGGAAGGGCTCTATTTTTCCTATATAGAAAACTGCATCTATAGAGACGGCCCGGCCCCCCTTAGGATGGGAACCCCCCTACTTGCCGGTACAAACCTACAAGAATTCTACACACAAGAGACAAGAAGTCAGCCCTGACCTTCAAACACGACAACCACTTACAGTCAACCACCATGGGGGCTTCCCATGCCTCTCTCTGGTCCCTGGTGACATTGTCAAGGGGCTCAGAGGATGTGCTCTCGTGGCCTGCGGGAAGGATTTTGTATCTAAATGGGCGAGTAAAAGGACCTGACATTGTTGATTTGCCCTTGATGTCACTCACCTTCTGTTATGGTTCTTCTTGCAGCTAATGGAGGGGTGGCAACTCAATCCAGTGTGCCACGCCCATGGCCTTTTGGCATGTCGTGCCTGTGGCTTTCCCTGCCACTACCAAAATGCCATGTCCATGGCCCAGTAGCTAGAGGCTGTCAAACTGGCAAGTTGCTGTGTTCCAGAGCAGCCCCACCTGTGCCACATACAACTCACTTTCTCCATCCTCCTCTCCCCACCTGTCTCTTTTGGGCACTTATTTCCGTGCTCCCTGATTTGCACTCTTTGGCTCTCTCTCTTCTCATGGTTCTCTACTCCATCATGGTTCTCTTGGTGCTCTGCTCTGTATGTTTTCTCCTATGGGTGACTTCTAAATAACATTAAAGAACACAGGATTTTTACTAAGTAACTAAACCCTGCAAAACCACCAGGATCCCCTGTAGAGCCTACATAAAATTAGGAGAAAATCTACTAACTGACCTTCCGAGGGGTGCAAAATCCACGAAATGACCCTAACTGACAACAGCTTAAGTAAAATCCCATGCCCTGTTATATAATATTCACAACAGAGCTTCTAGTAGGCTACAAGAGGCACAAATAGCAATTGTGGTGATTTCTCAAACGAAGGTAAGCATTTGTGGTGCCTTCCCAACTAGAAACAGGCAGGTGAATAATGTTACAACAACCACTGGTTTCGTTGTGTTTCGAATATAAACGGCTCTTACTGGTTAATTGTATCTTTTATATGCAGTATATACATTGTTCCTATGTTTCATGAGTGTTGGTAGGCTAAGGTCAGATAGGGTCATTTAGTGGATTTTGCACCCCTTGGAAGGTCAGTTAGTATTAGTGCCAAAAGGCTAGGATCATACCAAATTAGAAACAGTACAGTAGTAATATTCCTTTTCTTCCCTCTTTTTCCATTTCCTTCCTTCTTTTTCCTTTTCTGTTTTTCAAGTTCGGCCGGAAACCAAGTGCCCATTGGTGTTGTCACAGAAAGAATATCAATCCGCATAGTCACGTGGACCTTCGTTAGTACATGACCATGAATCTACGCGCCTTCTACGGCGTACGTACGACCTCCGTCATTATTGTGCGTCAGGATGATGACATCATGGGACATGGAATTGAGCAGCTGCAGTTGAACTTTGACTTTTCTTATCAAGTCAGATTCGAGCTTCTTATCTGGTCTGACCAGCTCTGCCATTTGTTCTACTAAATAAATCTCATTTGAAAAGACATCAAAATCAGTTGACATCATCTGCTACATGTCCAGCTGTCCTAAACGAACTGTACTAGTCACTGCCCCATCCCATGACGTAACGAGCAAGCTTGTAGAATCAGATGCATTACTATGGTGACTAATTGAAGTATGACGTCGATTCTGACGATAAAATGGATTATACATAGAGATTTTGAAGCTAGTCGATTCTGAAGTACGCACGTGAGGTTCTCATAGCCATCTGCTTTTGCTTTCTTCTGCAACAACAGCTGCTCCATGTGCAACTGACCCATCTTGCGCTCTCTATCAGCCTCCACCTCTACTCTACCAAAAATGAAATAAGCAATCATCGAGAGCGTTCACATCATCGATTGAAAGAAGAAAGACAGGAAGCAAAGCACAACCCAACTCAACAACACCGTTCCAAGAAATAGAAGCGTTGGTGAAGGAAAGAAAGTCGCTAGCGGAGAAATAGGCCAGAGTTGAATCGAATTCAAATTTCCTTCAAAAAGCAAGAACCGAATAACAAGCTGAACCGATTGCAACCATGCATCCTGATCAAAACAGCAATGGGGTCTCTGTCCCAGTTAGCGCAGGACAGCATCAAGTACCACAGAGTGGAGCAACTATGCCAGCAGTGACTTACTCCGCTGCGCACACCACACAACAACCTCGGCAAATGTTGGCGTCTCTGGGCCAAGCTGCTCCGATCGATCCATCACAGTTGCTCATGAATCCTCACACTGCTGCAATGGTGGCAACCGTAGCAGCAGCAGCAGCACAGCAAATGGCACAGCATCAGCATGTAGCACAGCAGCACCACCATCATGCGCAGCAACAACATGCGCAACAACAGCACGCAGCAGCACAGCACCAGCATGCTGCTGCTCAACATCAACAAGCGATACAAGCACCAGCTCCAACTCCTAGTCAGCAACCTCAACAGCACGTTGCAGCGGCTGTTTCTCAACCTCCTGCGCCTCCCTTGGCTGTTCAACAGGGAGTTCCGCAGATTGGTATGCCTCCTCACTTGGCTGCTTTGTTTGGAATGACTGCAGCGCCACCGGCAGCAGTGTACCAACAAGGTGCACAAGTAGTAGCAGCACCTGTCCCTACAAACAGTGTTTCCACCGCCCTGTTATCTAACATGCAAAACTGGAAGCTTGATCAACTTGGTGAGTTCCTATGAGCCTAGAATTTGAACTGTTGAGAATCGTTGTGTGTTCCATGTCTAACAACTTGTTCTACCCCGATAGAGGCACACGTGCAAATGCTACGGGATACCAATCAGTCCATCCCTCAGGCCGTGGCAATGCTGTTGGCTGACGCCCGTCGCAAAGAGGACAAACGGACAGCGAAACGAGTAGCAAATCGAAAGTCAGCCTGCACCTCTCGAGCTAGGAAGAAGGCTTTGGTGGAGGAAATGACGCGAACGAACGCTAGGCTCAAGCGACAAGCATTGATTCTAGCCCTGCTGCCGGATTTGGTGGTCGCTATTACCATCGAAGGCGAAATTACTTTCTGTAGTGCACAGGTGAGTCGTGTCCATGCATTCATTCAGCCCCGTTTTCAAACATGGAACATTGCCCGTTTCTAACACTCTGCAATCCAGGTTGAACGTGTACTGAGACATCAACTAGATGATCTCATCGGAGCCAACTTGAAGGACTTGTTGATCCCCGCCTCACGGAAAGCACTCACAGACCTTGTTCAAGAGCTGGTGGCAGCTGAGCTAGCTGCGGTGAGTGACTCTGAAACTGCACCAGCGGTAGCTCCTGTTGCGCAGCCACCAAATGCACCGAATGAAGAACAAAAAGACGAGAATGGGAACGGGAATCAGAACGGGTCTGCACAAGAATCATCGTTATCTTCCGGTGGGGTTGGCGGACCAGCCGTTGTGTCTGATCAGTCCTTCCCACTCTCTGTGGTCAAGGTCAAGCAGTCCAAGCAAGTGGCTCCAGAAGAAAACTCTGACTTGTCACTGAGCAATGGCAAGACAACCCCAGCGCCGCCAATCGTTAACAGCAACAGTAACAGCTCCGCACATCAGTCCACAAACTCGTCACTCAATGCTGAGGATCCCGCTAATCCTGCAAAAACGGAGGGTCAATCAAAGAACAAGCCAAACACCAGCAGTGATGAGTCACTGTCATCCTCATCTGATGCCAAGAACCTGCGACAAGCCAACGAAAACCTGAACCGCAACGTTCGATGGCACAACAAGAAGCTGTTGTCACAGTCAAAGACTAGCAAGGCAGAGTCAATACACAAGGATGATGTAACTGGGGAAGCAGTGACTGCGAACAACGCCAGCGCTCGTCTGTCATCGCTTCAACACCGCCCTGCGCAGAAGCGAAGGAAGTTGGATAGCATGGAAGATAACTCATCCGCCGACTCATCAGACGACTTGTTGGCTGGTGTAGAGGAGAAGAAAAAGAAGACCGGTAATGGCAGCTCATCCGACGAGTCTGGTTATCGTGAATCGAATGAGAGTGCACGGGAAGACACGTCGTCATCGGCGAGTGACATATCCACAAGCGGGAATGGTAAGTTACGACAGGCTGGAGTGTGAAATATCAAAGGAATTGACTTGTACTAACATTGTGACTTCAACAGGACGTCGCCACAAACCTCTCGCCCCAGCTTGCAACATTTGCCTCATCCGCGATGACCTTACAACGATCTGGTGTGAAGTCACCTCTTCGATTCGCACTCGCTCCCTCAAGGAGGAGGCTGTGGATCCATTGGATCCGCTGCTAGTTCCTCCGACAAAAGGGGACAAGAAGGACGCCAAATCCACCAAAACGACATCCTCATCGGAAGATGCGTCTTCAAACAGGGGCGACGAAGTCAAGGAACTCCTCTTGTGTCTTCGACCAATACGGGACGGGGAGCACAAAGTCGACGAGAGCATGAGATTTCGCGGCAGTATGGGCCATGAAGCGGTGATCTCAAGCCCAAACGAAACTTCAGAGGAAGGATCTGGCAAGGATGCGAAGGTCGGCCTTCCCATGAAGAAGCGACCTGTGCCACTTCAGGAAAGCAAGAGTAAAGCCTTTCCAAGCGACGGAAGCCCGGAAGCTAAAAAGGCCAAGTTCGACAATGAGGTCGATAAGGAAAAATCTGTTGCGGAGTCGCTAATGCAGATGGGAAGAATCGAGAACTAGGCCACCCGAGCCAAGAACAAGAATGCCGTAAGGTTAAGTCTGCGGTTCTACCTCGCTTCAACAAGGTGTGGTCAGCAACCAATGTAGGGTGGGAACATATGGGATGGCTTGCCTGTCTACCTGGTATGATATCATTATGGAAATTTGCACACACGCTCATTACTGAGACCAAAGTATTGTACGTCTTTATAAATGGATCCAGTTTTTGCTTTGTGCAGTCCAACTGAAATAATAGAGTAGCATGCATCTACACATTGAGAATAGGCATGAGCAAACCTTGACGGGCTCTCCTACTGCATGTGCGAGCAACAATAGATATGACATGAATCAATCATGGACCTTCCTAACCCTCGCTTGCGTGTGCTCCTACGACTTACTCAAACAACATCTCTTCAACAGTCTACGCAGAGGACATAATGCACAACGCGCGCAATTTTATTGCCGATAGCTTTTAGGATAATAACAAAATGAAGATGATTGCGTGTCTCAAACGAACAGCAAAGTGCCTATATTTTCTCCCAATCTATCTAGCAGTTAGCGCGACGGTATCGGGACCTACGACAGCTCGGCACTTCACTACGTTTTCTCTTCCACGAGATATATAGGATGTTTGGCAGCTACTTCCGTTTGTCACCAGAAAGCAGTTTCGACTCAACCTCTTGTCGAGATGTCACATCAATAGCAGTGTCATCATCTAGCACAACTCTGCTGTATGACCCCAGACCCAAGGCTCGCGCTGCCTCTGTATCTGCGTAGAAAGTATCAACCACCCAGCAAAGGGTAGCGAGTGGCAATATATCAGTGAATGGCAGTATTTCTTCCGCAAACTCCAACACCAACACGATGTTGCTTCCATAGAACAAGTTTCGCAATAGCAAGGCAGCAATGGGAGCCCATACGACGTCTGTTGCTTCCCCGACAATCGGTAGCAGTTCGGAAGAACTTCCAATGAGATCGAGCAGTATGCAAAGACCTAGATTGCCTAGATCCATCGAAACTTTCGATTTGGGTGGGGACAAACTGCAGATGGAGGCACATGTTCTCGTGAGATAAATTCGTGGCGGCGCACAAGAACTTTCGTATACCACCGTCTACTCACTTCTTGAATTGATCAGCTGTTTTGAAGCTTCCCGTGCTGGCGGCACGACCACTACTCTTGTCTTGCACTGCTTCACCCAGAGTACCGGAGATGAAGTCTCCGAGTTTGCTCAACTGTGAAGCTGCCACCGTCGTCACAACTCCGAAAGCAATTGTTGCAAGCAATTGACCAATAATGAAAGACAAGAACTTGGCCTTGAGGGACGACCAAAAAACACCGGAAACGACCACCGGGTCTACAATTTGGTTGCCATCAAACGTCTCGACCACGGATAGAATGGTGCTGCTAGGGAGACTGACATGACAGGCAGTTTGCGGGCGCGCAGCGCGATGAGGCGTTGAGATAAAGGCATTCGTGAAGGGAGGCGCACAAGCAAGAATGAGGAGTGCAAGGAGCACCGATGATGCTAGGCTCTTCATCATTGCCAATTTGGCAAATTAGTTTTGAAATTTGTCACGTTGCATTTTTGTGAGCTCTCATCTTCGACGAACTGACTCACTCGCTGAGAGTCATCAGTATCAGTAGCATACGCCAGTCCTGTAGCTTTTAAAAAAGTTGGTGACCTCATCAGATTAGCGAAGAAGTTAGTCCGATTGAAGCAAGCAATGCATCTGTCAAGAAAGCGAGACACGCAGTCTTAAGGGCACTAACCCCGTTATCTTCGAAGAAGCCCAGCACTTTTTGAGCAAGTGCACCCACAAGAAGTTCCGAAGCCCAGCTGGATACATCTTCCTCCAACCTCTCTGCGCGCTGTAGGTCATCAATCAAGGATGTATCTATCTTGATCCCCTGATCTTCCATGAGAGCTCCCACTTCCTCGCTTGCTTCGTCGGAAGTCTGTTTCAAGTATTTTGCAGCCGTGAGGTTCGTAACCTTGACTTCGGACCAAATTGAAGGATTTGCTGTCTCCTTCGGTCCATCCATTCTCTAGTTCTTGAACGATCTTTGTGGATGACATTACTATAGTAGAGGTTGTTGTTGGTTTGTTGCTTCGAATTGATTCGTATTTGTTTAGTTTGTGAGCTGAAGAAGATTCGAAAAGCTCTACTAAGGATCGTCACAACGAAATTGAAAAGAGAAATTCGACTCACACTTACTGCTCACGAGGATGCGAGTGGAGTTTTCGAATGCAATCTGGGCGAAAATCGTCGTGAGACCGAGCGGTATCACAAGAGAGCGGTCGCAAAAATGGATGGCCGTGCAGTTAGCGTGATTCTCTACAGCATGATAGGATTTGAGCTAGCTAATCTTGCTTCTGCCTCAAACAGTCAGCAGGAAGATGCGACCGTTTGGAATAGTGGCCAATGACTAAGACGTGCATCTCGGGAACATTGCCTGAATACGACGTCTGGTTGGCGATGTCACAGATGCGCTTATAGAGCTTTCTCTGTACCTAGAATATTTTCTGGAGCGGTGGTGAGCGTATAATGCATGTTTGTTGCCTTTAATAACATGCTCATCTTCCTTGCTTGGAGGATCACGACTGCATGGGATAGATAACCAATGAGGTTCCAAAGCATCCTTTCGCGCGGATTTGGAGGAGGTTTTACTCGCGTAGGCTCGATCGATCTCCCTCTGGCCATGCACTCTTGTTTGCTGTCATGGTCACTGTAATTTTGACTTGTTCACACTGTGCCCGTGACAATACAAGGCTGTCTTGTAGCACGTCAAACACGTCGTTACCATCGCCATCCAGCATGAATGAATTACAGAATTGGCCTTTGCCTTCCATCCAGCAAGAAGATACCTTGGCGTTCTCAACAACTTTGTCAATGGTTCCCTGATAATCTAAAATGCCTAACGGGTATACAGCAACCTGAGCAGCAATTCGTGGTGGTTGCTGATAACATGTGCTGACAAATTCCATGCCTTCATCCACCTTGGCGGTTCGACTTGGTAACTCCACGTCAACAAGATCAGGACTCTTCCCAGAAGAAAACGTGGCAACCATGGAGACACCACGGGCCTTGCCATCCGCGGTCAAGGAGGCGCGAGCAAAGCACAATCGTAGTGCTTCAAGTAGAGTAGACTCTGGACCCACCAAACAGCTCGAAACGTCGTCCGCTTGAATCTGGACCCCTAAATCCTTCAGACCAATAACTGCATCCTTGACAGCTTGTTTCAACGATGGTGGATTTTCTTTGCCCACATTTGGGTACAGTGAGAAGCGAACTCCTGCGAGCTGCTGATTCTTGGGTTGAGAGAATGCTGACCCGACGGAAACCAAAGTGGCAACGACACAGAGTGTACACAATCCACTAGACATCATCCTGCAGCCGAAACCTAAGGGGCTTTTCTTTCTCTGGACCATTGTTCGTGTTCCAGACTTGGCTGCTGTGTCTCGGTTCGGCCAATTCGTTGTTGGACAAGTGTTATCGAAGATTGAGGATCGAGGTTCGTGATTTTGCCACGAAGATACGTCAGAATCTTCAAATCTTGTGTTTGGCCCTCAAATTTGGAATTTGTTTTTGTTCCTGGCGCAAAGGTCGCTCTAAAATATGAAATAACTATGATACGGATGATGATCAACGAGCAATCTGGCAAATCTTCTCGCCAAGTTGCATTCGTGCTGTTGATACATGTACGTATAGGCATAACGAGTGCGTGTTTCTCGAACGACTAATAAGCCAATAGAACGCTGCGTGAGCTTCCACTGCGCTCCCGTCCTATGTGTACACTTAGTGGCGCTATTCTTTTTGAAAAAGCTAAATGCATATACCCGAGTAGTTCTCTAGCGAAAGATATTTAGAGAACATCGAGGTTGATCATCGTGCAGCAGACACTGGAGTACCTGAAAGCAGCTAGCTACGGAAGGCGATTGATGTCCTAACATTGCCAGTCTACTTTCCGCGTGCTACTCGTGTCGTCTTTTCGATCCCTTCAAACTTTGAATAGGGTACAAAACTGATGCCCACTCCAGATGGATCAACAACCTGGCTCACTTCCGCTGCCGCTCCCTCCGCTGGTGTATACACGAGATTCAGACCTTGCATCACTGGGCTGGGTGTCACTTTTTTGCTGGGTAGGAGCAAGACACCCATGGAATTGGGGGATGGTGCCATGTATACTGAACCCTTTGGTTGCGGTGGTTCAAAGTCTCCCTTGCCCGCTAGGGGTCGACAGTAGGGGTAATCCTGTTCTGTGAAACCCAGTTGTTCATAGAATGCTTTGCTCTCTTGCACCTTTTTACAGTTGATGGCACAAAACATTATTGGATCAGGCCAGATACCCACGATACCACGCATCGGAAAGCCACTCGGCGATATAACGTTGATGTATCCATAGGCATCCACCACGTTGCCACCGTTCTTTACCATCTGAGAAACTCTGTATTGCGGAACACCGACTACGTGAAAGAACGCACAAGAAAACAAGATTCACACCAGGGTGAGACGTCTCGGTTTCGCATACATCAGCAACACCATCAAAGCAGGAATTACCTCTCACCTTGCAAGTAGGCCAGATTATTGCCGGGTGGAGTTCCATCCCCGCGATAGTAAACGCTCGTCGCCTGTGCATCGTATTGAACATGTACCGACGCATGACCTCCATATTGACCAAAAGCGGACACTGGAAGTGTGAAATCGCCTGGAACGCTAAGTTGTTCTGGGCCGTAGCCAAGCCACTGTGAGGAGAGAGTGTGAATATCAAAAAGATGAGACTCATACATGAGAGTTGTTAGAGTTGAACACGTTGTTGACTTACAGTATCAGTTCCATCGGGAGTCCCTCGTAGGACAACCATGTCAAAGGCGTCTTGCAAGAACTCGATCGTTTGTTTCTGCTGCGCTGGGTCTGCTACCTTGATTGTAATGCCCTGCATGACAACGTTTGTGTCCTGCAATTCAGGCAGTGACCCCACAGCCGCACCAGCTGGATTCGGGGATAGCAAAAGAGCAGCTGCTGCTGATGCTGCCCCACCGAGAAGTAACGACCGACGAGACTCGGATTCCTCATCGGTACTGCCAATCTTCACCTGCTGTACGGTTGATCGTTGGGAACGGACTCGGTCGCCTGGAGGGACTGCAAGTCCACTGACATGCTGCAATACAACCGATAGAGCAATCAACCACTTCATGTTGTCTAACTTGTCTCTCCTTTCTCAATACTTGAAGACCAATGGATTCTTCGTTGGGCATGTCAGATCGGATCTCTCTAGATTCGAAGATCCATCACATCATGACATCAGTCAGCATCGGAGAAAGGTTATGATGCCAACAGACAGGCAGACAGACTAGACCGACCTGTCAAAAAACCTATTTTGACCAAAAAGGAATATTTTGAAATTGTCTCTAAAATCTGAAAAAAATCCGAAACAGAGGGTGCTCCATACCGCTACCATCCACCATGGCAACCATTCGCAAGCGACAGGGTCGCTCCCTTAGAACTAGAGATGGGCTGATTCGTTACGCGTTTGATAAAACCTCTCAGCATGGCGAAGATGGAATAATTCAACGGCTGTTTGAGCTCCTTCCTTCCGCCAACAAGTGGTGCGTCGACGTTGGCGCTTTGGATGGTCAGCACCTGTCCAACACGTACAGTCTATTGGAGGACAAAGGTTGGAGTGGAGTCTTGATTGAAGCAAACTTGGAGCACTTTCGAGATTTGCAGCAGCTTCACCCCAACCAATGTTGTCTGAATGCTGCCGTTTCTTGCCAATCATCATCTCCGTACGCAATACTACCGCTTCTCCAATCAACGCCCCTGCCCAAAGATTTTGACTTCTTATGCATCGATGTCGATGGCAGCGACTATTGGGTGTTACATCAGATTCTCTCGACCGGCGAGTACTCCCCCAAAGTGATTTGCGTCAAGTTCAACCCGACCATGCCCAATGACTTGATTTACATACCACCCTGCTCCGACGACGACCGACAGGGTGCCTCCTTGGCAGCACTTGTAGAACTCTGTGAGCAGTACAACTACGTGTTGGTGGAGACAACACTTTACAATGGTTTCTTCGTCCCGTCAACTATATACCAAGATTTCCTGGTCGATTTCGTACCTGACACTAGCATTGAAGCACTTCACGAGGTCATCATGGGCACGCAGCTGTATCAATTGATGAATGGAACCCTGAAGATCCACGGATGCAAAAAGTTAATCTGGCATCGAAAGCCAATTGATGAAAAGAAACTGCAAATGTTGGACGCAGCTGATCGATCATTTCCGTTTGCGCCTCCCTCTGCATCTGACAAACTGTATCGAGATGCGGCAGTGGACATTAGTGCGTACGACGTGAATAGTTCACCAGATGGAAACAAGTGTATCACAGATGCCTTGTGGCAACAGCTTCAGGACACTGGGTTTTGTCTGATTCGAGGTACAGGAATATCACCAACTCTGTGTAGCGAGGCCCTCGAAAGTTGTCATGAGTTTCTCAACGTCGCCTCTGAAGACGTGCGAAGGTCCACCTTGACGAGGGATCGAGCCAGACGAGGGTACAGTCCCATGTGCACCGAAAATTTCGCATCACTGATTGGTGAGAGAGGCGTCCCAAATGATGTTGTACGCAAGTTCCGAGTAGGACCCCTCGAGGCATCTGGCGAATCGTCCTTGCTGCAACCGAATGCATGGCCTACTCTCGAGTGGGAGCACGGTGACACCTTTCGTAGCAGTGTCTCCTCCTACTTTGATGAGACCTGCAAAGTAGCTGAGAAGGTGGTAAGGGCTATATGTGAAGCTGTTGAACTGAGAACAGATTCCAGTACCGAGTCGAGCTTGAAGGTGTTCTTTGAAGACAACTCTCGCAACACGTCTATTCTTACGTTGTTAGGGTACAGGCTAGGGGCAAGACACAAACGAAAACAGCCGCTCGTGGCTTCGCATACGGATGTTGGTGTTGCAACGATGCTGCTTTTTGATGCTGGTGACTGTGCAACGTTGCAACGCAGCGTTGGGGATGAATCATGGGTTGATGTCTCCTTACCGAGCAAAATTGGAAATGATGCAATCTTTGTGGTGAACATTGGTGACTGTCTGTCTGATCTTTCTGGAGGGCTTTTGCCGTCTACGCTGCATCGCGTAATGCCACAGGGTGGCAAAAATCCTCGCAGCTGCTTAGCATTGTTCGTCGGACTAGAACCAGAGCAGGAATTGAGACTACCCAAGACAGGTGAAGTAATTACCTATGAGTCTTGGAGAAAGCAGCGCATTGCTCGAGCTCAGAGCGTTCTTTCCTAGAAGAGAGCCCGAAAGCATGAGGATCCTTGCTGAAACATATCGAAACTGGAATAGTCTCTCGTGTCACTCTTTCGGTTGAGCACTCTCTGCGTATCGCCATGCAGATGAGAAACTAAACCTTCTCTCCGTAGCATGCACAACCATCACCTCGACTAATCGTCAAGCACAGCTTCGAGCTGTTGAGCTCGCCCGACACTCGAAAAATCATGAATCAAAGTTTGACCCTCAAAAGCATGCAACAATTACATCCGACATAGTATAGTGGCTCGTATCCCCGCCTGTCA
>JAVCKV010167997.1:1585-17717 GCA_032274145.1 Herpochondria borealis | reverse complement strand
ATACGCTTCTGCGGTTATGGCTTAGGAAAGTACAGCGTCGAAAACGGTTCGATTAAGATCAAGACCCTGCTCATGATCGGCATATCCTTTCAAATTTTGAACTTCACCTATGACGCTGTTTCAAAATACCCTGATTTCAAAGAAGGGTTCATTCAAATTTCCGAGGATATATCAGCTCGGCTTGACGAATTGGAGGTTCTTTTGACTGAAGGGGATAATACGAATGAAGACGGCGATGCGCCGACTGATGTACCGACGATCGCATTTATAGTAACCCGACCTGAAGAAATCTTCGAAGAACTACGGAAGCGTATTGGAAGCTGACCAGCGAACGTCGATGCAGTTGTAACCAAATTGCATTTTGTATCTGCAAGCTGTGAATTTTAAACATCAAGCTTCGCAGTCGCAGCGAATGTCGGAAATGCGGGCTGCTAACGCAGCATCCGGGATACCTGCTGGATGTCGGCTTTGGGCCGTTACCTCCAAATCTTCCCAGCCACTTCCCCCACGGCCTTCGCAATATCAAACGCCTGCTGTGCGGGCACTGAATCCGGTGGTGTCAAATCTAAATATTGCATCGAGGTACGGTGCTTTTGTTTCCGGATCATAGGCGCATGTTGCTGCGTCATTCTCAGCATCCCGGGGTCTTTAAAGAACGGTGTTGTGATGAACCGTGCTGGCCGTTCTCGCCCTGTTACCAAAATCGCTTCGTCCTCTGGAAACATCCGGATTTCATCAGCGGGAATAAGTGGTTGCGAAAGCGTACGGGCATAGTCGCTGTGCCCGCCAAACACTGTGTCATAGACTGTGCGCTTGCCTAGCATGCGTTCGAGTTTTTCACAGGTCTCGATTCCAAGACCAGGTAGGAAGATGTGATTGGCGATCCCACCGTTGGCAATAGTGCGGGCTTTGTCTGCGCCATAAACATCGGCAAGCTGTGCAGGATCCTGTAAGATGATGCTGATGGAACAGCGGTATTTTCGCAGAGTGGTTATGGTGCGTTCAAATCCTTCGATCCGTCCAAGGTTCGCAAACTCATCTAAGAAGAAATACACTGGCACGCCGTCTGGGTTCTGATAACACATTCTGAAGCAGTCAGCGTAGAGCAAGTTCATCAAGATGGCGTAGTGTTCGACCGCATGCTCGGGGACAATCATGTAGATTGCAGTTTTGCGTTCACGCAGCCCTTCAAGATTGATGGTATCTCCGGCTGTGACCTCGGCGATGCCGGGGTCGCTCCATGCTTCAAGCGCAGCTTGTACTGTTCCCAAATGCTGGGACACTTGCTTGTGGTCTTGGGCAAAGAAGGCTTCGAAATCTCGATAAAGATGATCTTCGGGAAGGTAGCTTGCCAGCCACTCACCAGTACGAGCGGGATCAATCCCTGCATGGTTTATGATCCATCGTGCATTCCCCAGATTGGCCAGTTCAAACGCAGGCATGCGGGATAGGGCCACCAATGTGATATAGAGGGGAGTTGTTGCACTGGTGGCCCAATAGGCTTCGCTCTGCGAGCCTACGCGATTACAGAAGGCGCGTGCAAGGTCACGCAGCTCTGGCAACGTCTTACGGCGGGCGAGGGGGTTGTACTGTTCTGAGAAGAATGGCTTTGCCGGTTGGAAGACTTTGATGTCATAGCCACGTTTTTTGATTTCACCAGCGGTGTTGCGGTAGATTTCGCCACTAGGGTCGGCCACGACAAAACTGCCCGGACATTTCAGGATGTTGGGTATGACAAAGCCAACGGTTTTATTGGCCCCAGTTGGCGCGACAATCTCAAAGTTTCGGTAGCTGTCTTTGGCAGACATACGATGATGTGTTGAAAGCCAGAAACCGTCGTTCTTCAAGGATAGCTTGGCCTTCTTTTCCCGTGTGGTCATCCAACGGGCCGCCCCATGAATGTCCGATATCCGCAGACGTAGCAGCAACCATTGCAAAGGTCGGGGAAGAAGCTTGGCCAAGCGGAGTGGATTGATCATAGGGAGGTCGGAAAATACTGGCCGATAGGATAACACCCTCCAATGACGAAGACCTAGAGGATTAGGTGTTCACCAGTTTCAAGATGCCTACCAGTCGCTTGCCTCCATGATTGTCAGCACGCGCAGTGTCAGGTTCGGATCCGTTGGATCTGGCGAATAAACAGAACGGGTTTCCCGATCATACAGATCAATCTTCCAAAAATACGTGGTGCCATCGAAATCGATGCTGCCAAAATCATGTTCCATGTGTGGATCGTTGGCCTCAGTGAAGGTTTTGAACCCTTGCATCAGCATGATCAGCTGGCGTTGTGACATTTCATCAAGGGTGGAGACGCTGCGGGTCATCAGGACCTCACCCATCATGGGATTAAATGTTTTGCGGAAAACGTCATTGCCTCTGGCAATAACCTCATGCCGTTCCGGGCCTTCAGAAGGCGTCTCTGGCGTATAGTGAATGTTGTCATTCATGAGGATTGGGAAAAAGGAATTACAGTATACCACATGGGGCCGGGGATCAGACTTCGATCCCCAGTTTGCCTGCAATGCTCCGTGATGTTTCTTCATATGCGAACCATGCAAGCCAGTTTTTGAGGTCAGACTTGATGCGAAGGGGCTCGCCCATGTTTTCTTCATAATCCAAGCGCAAGTCTTCGATTTCGTCATAGTGCTGATCGTAGAAAGCATGGGTATCGACGTAATAGATCAGATCATTGACCCAACCACTGACGCAGCCATGTTGAAGAAGACCTTCGAGCCACTCAATGGAATTGTCTTCTGCAAGGATGTGGCTGGCGACAGCTGCACCCAGTGAGCTGTGATCTTCAGTCGTAAGGTCTTCTAGGATTTTGCGCTGTGCGCGTGTGAGAGTTTGCTGAGCCATGTGCGGCGGGAAAAAGAAACAGCCATCATGGTAACACGAAGGCAAGGGATCAGGTCAAAGGAGGAACCCGAAGGGGCAAATCCTTGACCTGATCCTGCCTCGTGTTTGGGTGGCGCTGTTCTTTGACGCCGGTCATGGTGAACAAATCTTGAACTGCGGTTTCAGCGTAGGATTGTGAACGGCATTAGAGCTTTGAGGCGTATCTGGTGCGGCTTGGCAGCACGGCCGTAACGTTTACGACTTTGTTGGTTTCGTCGATGCTGAAAAACACTTTATGCGCTTTGAATTCAAATGATCGGTATGTCTCGGGAAACCTTGTGTGCGCATCAAATCCAATGCGCTGGGGCATTTCTGACAATTTGGCGATCCGCCTTTCGATTTCTGACACGTATCGGGTTGTGTCGTCAAAAGACCAGCGGTCGTGGCTTTGCTGGTAAAGTTCTCGAATATCTCGAAGGGCCGAAGGGTGAACAATAACCCCGTAGCTATCCATATTTTAATTTCATTTCAGCTCTGATTTGAGCAAACGCTTCCGCCAACGGTATGCCGTTCCCGGCTTCAATGTCTGCCAACCCTTCCGCCAAGCGGCGGTCGACAAATTCCTGATACTCGTCGCGAACATCCTCCAGCTCGACCAACATAAGCTGCGCAAGTTTTTCCTGCCGTTCTTTCGGGGCGTTTTGGAATTTGGCCAATGCGTGTTCAACGGTTGGGGTCATGATCGAGATCCTGAATATACTTGTGATTAGTGTATCGTATTTCAGGCTAATTTTGCAATGTTGCAGTCGAATGCGGTAAACTGCAGCGACAAGCCCGTTCTATTTTTCCCGCCTATGCTGGATACCTTCGATCAAGCGATCACAGACTATACCAAAACCTGTGGGCGGTGTGGCTTTGCCATCACCGGATATCGCCGCGCGCTGCAATACTCGATTGGCGATCAGTGGAGCTGGGACGGGCGAGACTGCTATGCTGTCTGTGAATGTCCGAACTGTAGGGCGTCATTCTTAGTTCCTAAATTTAGCGGTTCTGTGGTTTGGAAGAAGGGTGATGATTTGTTAAGCTCGCGTTAACTTTTTTGCTCTCATGCCCACACGCGCCACTCTGACCGTTGCTGATAAATCCGAACGCTATCACATCTACCGGCACCATGATGGGTATCCAGACGGAGAGCACGGAGTGATCCGATCTATCACATCTGCACAGTCGCTTGCGTGGTCGGTGCCCCGGTTTGAAGCCGGTGACTTTGCGGCGGCCCTTGTCGCGATCATGAAACAAACAGCGGGGTCAATTTATCTGACCCAGAACGCTGACGACCACGATGACCGTAACTTTCACTATCAGATTACACGTGGTGTCAGCGGTCTGTATGTCGCTGTTCAATATACGGAATGGTTGGACCCGCAATTCACCAAGTTCGAGATGCGAACGCAGTTTGAAGGTGTCTTGGCAGATGCGGCCAATCTCTTCGATCCCTGTCTAGTCCAAGATCAAGCGTCTCCTAAAACACCAACATAACAAACAAAACAAAGCCCGGAGGCTGGCAGTCAGGTGCAGGTCTTAGACAGCATATGATACGGGGAATGCAAAATGCGCCCCTTCAAAAACACGTTTGATCTCCGCTTCGCTTCGAACAAACGTGGTAAGCATTTGCATGGGGGGGAGTCTGGGTAAAAGACGCATAGATAGACTTGGCAAAAGAGTTCCGCAGGAACATCTTCAAGCCATTGTTCTATCTGCGAATTTCTAACCAGACTCCCCCCCATGCGTGCGGAGCGCGGTAGGGTTTGCCTATATCGTCCGAAGTTACACCCTGCGTTATACTCAACGATATAAGCAACGGGGGCGGAGCCTACATAACAAACACCAACATTACATTGATGCATGCTGTTCAGCGCGCTTGATTGTCTGTCGAATATCCATAGCTTGAGTATGAGGCGTCTGACGCTGTGAAAACAGAATAGCCCCTCATTTTCTATTACCCGTTCCGACATGGATATTTCTATGCGAACGGTGCTTCGATACGCTCTCGAAGCTATTCCTTATGCTATCGGCTTTGCAGCTCGATTATACTTGGATGTGCTTTGGTTCGTTTTGAAAACATTAGGCCAAGGGCTTGTGCTGTGTGCATATGCCTTGGGTCACGTCTTCCTCCTTCTTTGGGCAGGATGGGACGCACCAATGTTTGCGAAGCAAAGGGTAAGGACGCATCGTCCCTACACCTATGCTTCGAGCGCCGGAACTTATGACCTTCGTAGAGGTCGTTAATCTGTAATCCTTCGATCTTCGAAGTGTTACATCTACCGAATGCTGGCAGTTCTCCCCCTGTCAGCATTCACCCTTTCTGGGCCGCGTGTTGCGATAAATTATCTCTCAAACCATCATCCATATCTTGTGCTAATGCTTTGACGAAATGCGGTCGGGCCGCCGCAAGCATTTCCTCGGGTGACATTTTATCATGTCCTGCAATGACGCCTTGCAACAAGATTTGTCCGCTGACTTCTTTGGTTTCAGGATGGAAATAATGGTTGCCATCCATATGCAGGTGGACGCGGGCCTCTTCTGTATTGGGCAAGTCATCAACTGATCCAGTCAGGTTTTTTAGAGGACCCGCAAGAAGCTGACGCCGCATTTCTTCATAACGTTGGTCTGGTGATGCGCCGATCAACTGATCTGATTCCGATAGGGCATATTCCAAAGATATTCCGACAGCATGATCCTGTGCCGGTTCTGCTTCGTGATAAATCCTCATATTCCAGTGTTCCATTGCGATGTGAAAAAGCAAACGCAGGATGCCGAGAAGTGAGGGAGAAAAGCAAGCAAATGGTGCCAACAAAAGAAGGTGGGCAGGAATCTTGACATGTACGGCGTTGATACGTACATTAACGCTATAGCGATGAAAGCCAATTCTATGTTTGCAATGACAGAAATGCCGAACACATCTGAACGTATGACGGCTCGTAAAGAAGTTCGGATGCGTCCGAGTGATGAACTTCGTATCAAACAAGCTGCAGCTTCTGTTGGTTTGAACGAAGCAGATTTCATCCGGCAGGCGGCCCTTGAGCACGTGGTCGCTGTTGAGCGGCGTGCGATGATATCCTCACTTCCCCATGAAGCCTTTGCTGTTTTTAAATCAGCGATATCGGCCCCTGGAAAAAGCCTCCCAGGTTTGGCTGCTGCTGCGAAACAGTCTGAAGGCATATTGAAGGATGCCTAAGACGGCAGTCGCTTTGTCTTCGTTTGTTATCTCCAAATTTGACAAGACGCTGCATGACCGTAGCGACTTTTCTTGTGGTTTTGATCCAATCGACAAGTTTCTAAAAGACGCTTTAAGTGACCATATAAAATCTGGTTATGTCGTCGCATATATGGCTGTTCAAGACGGAGACGATAAGGTCGTCGGTTTCTATACTTTGAACGCTTTTGCGGTACGTGAAGATCTTATTGAAACCCCAAAACGCCCGCGTCCGCCGCCAACAGTTCCAGCCACATATCTTAAGGCAGTTGCGGTACGTGACGATTTCCAAGGGCAAGGTTTAGGCAAAGCGTTGATGATCCATGCGCTGAGAAAATCCTTAAGCATTGCTGAACAAGTGGGATCAGCCGCAGTGGTTCTTGATGTGCTGCGCGATGCAGATTTTGATCGCCGCCTCGTGTTCTACGAAGGTCTTGGGTTCCAAGGGCTGGACGATCCAGAAAACCCTGATCGCGTATACATCAGTATGAACGATGTCCGTGCAACATTGGGATAGGGCACAGTATATCTGAGTTAGGCTGACGTGTGTTCGGCTCTTTTTAAGACTGCGTGTGCCGCCCCATTCAAGCCTTTCCAAACTCTACCATTCAGAAGGGAATGTGGTGCTACGTCATCAGCAGGCGCGATCCACACACCCTCAGCGAGACTATGATCCATAAACATCTCTTGAATGTGCTCTTGTCGCTGCGCGCTTGGCACTTGGAAAAGAAGTCTAAACCTTTGCCCTGCTCCGAACTTCGCAGTCAGATTGCTCTGCGCGGCCAACTCATAGGCCCGTAGTTTTTGCCCAATAACTTTCAGGTTTTCAGTGCCTTTATCAATTTCCACAAAATACAGACGCTTGGACTTCGCCTGATCTCCCTTGCCCGACAAAATCACGACCGCATCTGGATAGAAGGTGAAACGTTCTCCTGTGGTTGGATCGTCCAAGGTGCTGAACAGTTTGAAGCGATGTTGGCCACGCAATCCTCGTTGCCCGGTCTTTAGTTCAAAATCGGAGATGAACCGATGCAGCGCAACGGTTGGATTGGCTAGAAGGCCTAATTCTAAGGATAACCTGAACTCTGATACCGCAAGTGCATGGTTTAGAAAGGGTAGGGAGGTTTCTTTGAAACGCCCGTATTTAGGCAGGTCGAACCCCATGTTGTGACAGTAGGCGATTCCAGCTCTGTCTAATAAATGAACTGAGTCTTCCTGTCCGTTGCCTGTGAGAGGCGGCTTTACCTGTCTGATAAATTTGGCTTGTCGCAAGTAACGCAACCTGCGTCGCGCAGATTGGGGGGACTTGTTTTCAGAGAAGAGAAGCCGTTGGATTTGCGATGTTGTTAGAAACCGATACCGCGCCACCGCCGCAATGATCCGTGCATCACGTTCAGTAAATTGAAAGTCGTAAGTGCGGGCCATCATTCAAACAGATCGTCTGCGATATCGTCTTTGAGTGAAGATGCTGGGGCATCTTTCTTTTCAAATGTAATAGCCTGACCGAAGATGGCTTGTTGCCTTTTCTGCCAGACAGATCTTGCTGCATCGGGTGTTTGGTAAAGTGCGGAATGTGCTGCTTGATTGCGATCCAAAAAGGTCTCGTGCCTATGCGGATTGCGTGTGAGTCCAGCTACGTGAGCAATTCTGACAGACCTCGGTTCCTCTGTGCCAAAGCGAACAAAGGCCGTTCCTACAGCTTGGTTTTTAATGCTGGCCGTGGCCATGTGTTCTAGCTCTGACAAGCTCCAGAATGTGCGGCTGCTCAGTTCCTGATATTCCTCAGAACGCTGGAATGGCACGATGCTTTCAGAAACACTTTCCGTCTCGGTTGAGCTGCTCCCACTGCTCACCGACTGACTTCTTCCTTCGCTCCTCCCAACCGCATTCGATATTGAGCGCGTTTCCGTCTGCCCGTTGCTATTCGAATGTGTTTCGGTTTGGGAAGTTCCTTCAGAGACTGATTGGGTCAAACCAAACGCATTGCCTTGGCTTTCAGAAATACCTTCTGTGGAACTTCTGCTAGTGCCGCTGCTAGAACTGCTTGAGGATCCCGATGAACTTGAGCTGTTTGATCCGTGGTTCTGCCCTTGGCCTTGGGTCACGCCGCTGCCGCTGGAGTAGTTGCTGCTGGTAGATGCGTTATATCCGTTGGATGATCCGATGCTTTGGTTGGAAGATGATCCACTCGTTGATGTGCTGGAAGTCCCTTCTGTGCGTGTTTTAGATCGTCCCTGCGATGTCTTCACAGATTTGTTCTGACTGCGCCCTTCAGTGGTGCTTATTCCTTCACTTCTGCCGCGACTTTCGCTCTGAGATTGCCCTTGGCTGTTTCCATCAGTCTGTGTTTTTGATTCCGATATTGAACTACCACTTGTTTCAGATTGTGTGGAGCCAGTTGCCGAAGCGCGAGAGGTACCGCGAACAATACGCGTTTCTTCAATCTGTCGCTGTTTGGTCTGATAGAGTTCGTCCTTCACACGCATCAGGTCTAGGAACCCCGTGAGAGCATCTCAAAGCGTGGGGCGATTGCGTTTTTGTTTTGAGGCTGGCATCTATTTTGGATGTCTGGAACGGCCAATATTATTCAACTGAAGATCCGCTTGCTGGGGCTCAGTCCCATGATTTGGCGGCGTGTTTTGGTGCCTGTTTCAATCAGTTTACGTGAACTCCATGGAATTATTCAGTTGGCGATGGGGTGGGAAGGCATTCATCTTTACGAGTTTGATATTCGCGCCGTGCGGTATGGGTCGTTTGAATTGTTTGCAGCAAATCCCGACTTATCTTTGTCAGAGTTTGCGTTGCGCGAGAATGAAACTTTCTCATATATCTATGACATGGGCGATCATTGGGCCCATGAAATCCGCGTTGAAGCGACTTCAGGTTTGGCTGCCAAAAAGAAATATCCAAGCTGCACAGGCGGATCTGGTGCATGTCCACCTGAGGATTGCGGCGGGGTTGAAGGTTATCTTCACCGCCGCGATGAAGCAGATGGGTACGATGCTTGGCAAGATTTGCATTCCATGATTGATCTTCTGAGCGATGCCACAAAGCCTGATGCAGGCGAGGAAGTTGTTCGGGAATTTTTGACGGATGACGTGCAAATGACGATGGAGCGTGTTCTTGCTCGAGAACCTTACAAGACGGCCAAGTTTTCACGTGGAGATGTTAATCGTGCGTTTCGCGGAGACCGGCATCTAGAATTGATGCGTCAGCAGGTGTGGTAGGGGTGTTCAAAAAGGACCGGTTTCGGACGGGGTGTCACGAGGTGTCCTTATATTATCTTGACACAATTGAGGACAGGCGTACAATTACGGACATCTATTTTTTTACAGAAATCGCCAATGTCCAGAATATTTTCCTATGTCCGGGTCTCAACCTTTGAACAAGAGACTGAAAACCAGGTTCGCGAAATCGAAGCGGCCGGTTTCAAAATAGCACCACACCGGATCATTACTGAAACGATCTCCGGATCACGTGCCATCGCGCAACGCCCCGGCTTTGCCCGCTTGATGGAAAAAATGGAACAGGGTGATGTGCTGATTGTCACCAAGCTGGATCGGCTAGGACGCAATGCTATCGATGTTTCCAGCACCGTAAACAAGCTGGAAGAAAATGGCATTCGAGTTCATTGCCTTGCCCTGGGGGGTGTTGATCTGACCAGCTCAGCGGGAAAGCTGACGATGGGGGTTATTAACGCAGTGGCCCAGTTTGAACGTGACCTTTTGATTGAGCGGACACAATCAGGTCTGTCCCGCGCAAAGGCAGAGGGTACGCCATTGGGACGCCGTCCTAAACTGTCATTGGATCAACAAGATGAGGTGAAGGTAAAACTTGCAGCTGGCGAAACGATCTCAGGCATTGCCCGTGATATGAAAACCAGCCGACAGACAATCATGCGTGTAAGGGATCAGGCACAATGAAGATGCACATCAACCTCCAGATAATCGACTCTGACGGCGTTGTTCACGACCATCAGATTGCGGTTCTGGATAAGGAATATAGCACCTCTGGTGAGGTTGGTCTGTCCATTTCAGAAAGCAAGGGTTTGCTGCTCGCGTTGCAAACTGAAATCATATCTGCCCAAACACAAGCCTATTGTAAGGCGCATTCGTCGTGCCCGTGCTGTGACCGCAAGCTGCGGCGGAAGGGCCATAAAAACATACGCTACCGTACAGTTTTCGGTGACATTTCCATTCACAGCCCACGGTTTTATCATTGCGCATGCCAAGACAAGGCCGCCCAAACTTTCAGCCCACTTACCTCATTGCTGTTAGACCATGTTTCTCCAGAAATGCTGTGGCTGGAAAGCAAATGGGCCTCACTGGTTTCATACGGCGCGAGTGTGGATTTGTTGAAAGATGTGCTGCCAATTGACAAACAGCTAACTGCCGAGACCGTACGCCGACATTTAGGGCGCGTTGGCAAGCGGCTGGAAAGTGAGTTGGCTGACGAACGGTATAGTTTTGTTGAGACCAGCGCCTATGAACGCGAACGCCTACCAATTCCAGGCGGTCCGATCACAGTTGGCATTGATGGTGGCTATGTACGTTCGCGCAAAAAAGGCCAATCCCATTTTGAAGTGACCGTGGGTAAATCCATTCCTACCAACCGATCTGATCGCTATCTTGGTCTGGTGCAAAGTCATGACGAAAAGCCCAAACGCAGGTTGCATGACATATTGAAAGATCAAGGCTGGCAGGAAAATCAGCATGTGACATTCATGACAGATGGAGGCGACAGCGTTATCAATATTGCACGGGATATGGCACCTGCATCCACACATATCTTGGACTGGTTTCACATTACGATGCGCATCACGGTGATGGGACAATATATAAAGGGCCTGATCCATCATGATCCGGACGAGGGCGAAGACGTGGCCAGGACGCTGCGACAGATCAAAGGATATCTGTGGAATGGCAACTTGCATGACGGGCAGCGGGTCATCGACGATTTGCTTATGGACCTTGATGAAATTGAAACGAAATATGCCAGCATCAAAGCGCTACGAAAAGCAGCAGGTGAATTCCAGACATACATCACAAATAACGCCTGGATGATCCCCAACTATGCTGAACGCCGCCGTTATGGCGAACGTGTCTCGACCGGATTTGTCGAAAGCACCGTCAATACCGTCGTCGGAAAACGCTTCTGTAAACGTCAACAAATGCGCTGGTCAAAGACAGGTGCACATCTCATGCTGCAAACCCGTACTCGAACTTTGGACGGAACGTTGCGGGATAAATTCGAACAATGGTACCCGGGAATGAAAGACAGCAATCAAATCAAATGCGCAGCATAAATGCCCCACGCTTTGAGATACTCTCCTTTACCAGCAAAGAGTGGCAATCGTTTCTTGGCAAACACAATCTGGACGCCAGTATGAGCCCCTCTTGGGACATTGCTTCGCAATGCCCTGCCGGGCAAGGGACGTGGGAATTGCCATGATAATGCTGTGGTCGAGAGCTTCTTCCAGTTGTTGAAACGGGAGCGCATCAGGCGGCGGACGTACCTCACACGTGACACTGCAAGGCAGGATGTCTAGGGGCACTCAAATATTAGAAGAACACGTAGTGCGCCGCGGCCTACACTTTCCTTAGAAAGTGCCGTTATATACTCTTGTTCGCAAGGCCTATAGCACTCCAAGATACACCAGCGCGTGCAATATTCGTATCACCCCAAGTATTGAATTCTAGGGTAAATTGAAAAGGCTTAATATCAACGGCATTCAGCCAATACCGCAAGTTATGATCATGCGAACAGTCCATACCGATAATATGCGCCGTTACCACAGGAATGCTTGTAAATGCTTTTGCAAACATGATTTCTAATCTTACAGATCGATCTCCTGATCCTGTCCACATATAGCCTCCTGCATCAACGTGATCGAATAGAATTCCAGTAGCAGTAATTACTTGGAAAGGCCCCAAATCTGCACATAATTGCGGCATTGTTTTGGACGATCTGAAGGGAGTCTGCATAGGCACCTCAAATTTCGTTAGTCTTGCAATAATGCTTCTGAAATATATTCCAAATTAAGTCTATAGGGGTAGATTTCGGTAGAGTTTGACCATGCTGACCATAGCCCGAATAGAAGGGTCATGGTCACATATTAATCGGATCGTCCTGGCTGACCATTCCCGCACCAAGGATCCAGCCTTCTTCTTTAACTTGTTCTAGGTTCGTATCAGAGGGTATTGCAAATAAGCGATTCCAAACCTGTGGAGAGGAGGCCGATATATGAATGGTATCGCAGATCATTTTGACCTGTAATGCAGCTTTTACAGCGTAAATTGGATCTTTTTCCTCTGGGGGCACAGCATAGTCTACGTTAAATAGGTTTGGATAAGTCTCAAAACACGTCACGGATGCACTAGGCGCATTTTCAAATGGCCACACCTGTATCTGATTACCGTACCGTGTTTTCAGTTTATGTAGATATGTTAGGCCTAGCAAAACCTGTGATCCAACGGCACCGGTAGTATATAATTTCCAAACCGACTGAGCCGATGGCACTACACTTTCCACAATGCGGCGTTCGCACATGTCATGTTTCTTTCTTGCGGTCTCTTTATGCGGCAGACCTTTAATATTGGTTTTAGGCGGGCACCCCCAAAAAGGACCTGTTCCTGGAAAGCTTTTATTTATGGTCCCAGCAACATCAAAACGGTTATTTTTATTATTAGGATTATCTTTAATATTTTTATCCATCCAAGCCCAAACATCAGGAGCAGACGCTGTGCCGACTAAACGCTTGGCAAACCCTGTTGGATATCCAAGGGCAAAATCCAGCCCTAGATAAACACGTTCCCCGGATGAAACTGCCGCGTCTAAAATGCTGCAAATCGCATTAAAGGCATCATGCCGCGTTCTATGGTAGGTTGTCACTTGGCCTTGTTTGGAGTGTGTATCACAAATATAAATTGCATCTTTGCTTGGCGTTACAGGCGACGCCGTTGATTGTGCTGACCAATGGACGGCAACAACGCGATCAAATTCACGTGGAAGGGGCCTAACAAATTTTGACATAGTTTACCAAAAATTTAGCAGATACGATCTATATAATTCAGATTAACCAGAGATGGGTCAATGGGCAATTGCGGCCGCCCCCATCACATAGGGGGCGGTTGTGACGGGAATTACTTCCCGTCTAGTTCTTTCGCGATCAACCGTGCCTCGTGGGCTTTCAGTGTCATCCGTGCGGATGGACCGTAGTTGGCCAGATCATCAGCCAGTTCAGGGAACAGCACAAGCAGCTCCTCAAACTGTTCTGGATCAACCGCCTTCGCACCTTCTTCACCAGGGTGGAAGCTTTCCGATGGAATACCTTCCGCAAAGACGATTTCGTGCGTGTCGAACAGGATGTGGAAATATTCCACATCGCCGCCACGGTCCTGATAGATCGTGTCGCCGTTGACGAAGTGTTTGGCAGCCGACAGAACCTCTGCCTCGCCGAACAAAGTCTCGGCGCGCCAGTCGTTGATCAACATCCGGTGCTGTGGTGACACGCGCAGATCGCGGGTGTTGCCCAAGGCCCCTGCTTTGAACACAACCGGTGCCAGTTTGTCCGTGGCAGGCACCGTCCGGTTGCCGATCCAGCGGATGGTTTGCAGACCGTTGTCCATCGTGTTGACCAGATCACCGACGTTCAGACCTTCGACCATCACTTCACCTTGCGGTGTCATGATGTGCGTGCCCGCTGCGAAACAGATGATCTTTTCGATATCTTCGAAGATCAGGACATCGCCCGTTGCATCGCCATTGGCGTCCAACATGGTGACAGACCCGTCTTCGTCGCCCGGGCCGGCATAGGTGATGATAAAATCATTCCCGCCATCACGGATGCCTGACAGATCAAGGACATCAATGTCGCCATTGTCCCCGTCTTCACCGCCAAAGATCGTGTCGCTGTCCAGATTATTGACATCAAAGACATCGTTGCCCTGACCACCATACATCAGGTCATCGCCAGACCCTGCATAAAGCGTGTCCTCGCCTGCGCCGCCGTAAAGCCTGTCAGTATCCTGACCGCTATACATAAGGTCATCGCCTGCGCCGCCGTAGAATGTATCGTCGCCAGACCCGTTCGCCGTACCAGTATTAACGCCAAAGCTATCGTCGCCAGAACCGCCATACGCCAGATCGTTGCCCTGCATGTTAGAGCTGGAGTGGAGTATCTCGTCGTTACCAGACCCACCAAAGACAACATCATCGCCGGACAGGCCGTGTAATGCATCATCACCTGACCCACCATAAAGCGTGTCGTTGCCGCCGCCTTCTTCCCAAAGGAAGTCGTTGCCGGCGCCGCCATAACTAATGTCATTGCCAGCGCCACCGCGCAGTTGGTCATCGCCACTGTTGCCATACAACGTGTCGTTGCCTGCACCAGCGGTGTGATAGTCCTTACCAGATCCGCCGTATTGCAGGTCGTCGCCTGATGCTGACGAAACACGATCATTGCCGTCGCCGCCATACAGCGTGTCGGTGCCTGATCCAGATTGTACCGTGTCATTGCCTGCATCGCCGTAGACAAGGTCATCGCCGCTTGCCGCGATAACATTATCATTGCCAGACCCGCCGTACGCGGTGTCATCGCCAGCGCCACTGTTGATATTATCGTTACCATCGCCGCCATAATCAACATCATTACCGATGTTATTACCGCGCAGAAGATCATCACCGGACCCGCCATAGGTGATATCATCGCCGCTTGTACCGCGGATATCGTCACCGCCAGCGCCACCATAAACGGTGTCGTCGCCCGTGCCTGCAATAATGCGATCACGACCAGCGCCTGCAACAACAAGGTCATTGTCATCGCCGTCAGCGTCGCCAATGAAGTCGCCATTACCGTCGTTGTAACCAGCAAGCATGGTGTCATTACCAGCCGTGCCATCAACCGTGCCATCAGCCGCAGAGCCGATTACACTTTCGATGTTGGTAAAGACCAACGTGTCGCCGTTCGCAAACGTAACGGTCCCGTTTTCTGTATTGCCAGATTCATACGCAACAACCGCGTCGCCAGACACACCAGACAGGTCCAGAACATCATTGTCACCAGCGTTCTCGCCGCCATCAATCGTGTCCATGCCAGGCGCTGTCGCAACATAGATCGTGTCGTCGCCTGCACCACCAAAGAGGCTGTCATCACCGCTATGGCCGTTCATGCGGTCATCACCTGACCCGCCATAAAGCGTGTCATTGCCGCCACCAGCGTCCCAAACAAGGTCGTTGCCTGCGCCAGCATAACTTACATCATCGCCAGACCCCGCACGCAGTGAATCATTACCAGACCCGCCATACAAAGTGTCGTTGCCTGCCGCGCTGGTCTGGCTGTCGTTACCAGTCCCACCGTATTGCAAGTCGTCACCAGACAACGAAGAAATGCGATCATTGCCTGCACCGCCATACAGCGTGTCAGTGCCTGATGTGCTCTGCAGGGTATCGTTCCCTGTGCCACCGTAGACAAGATCATCACCATTTAATTCGCGAATATCATCATCACCTGACCCACCTGAAAGCGTGTCGTTGCCTGCACCGCCATTAAACGTGTCGTTCCCAGCGCCGCCAAAAATCACATCATCGCCAGAATTACTGTCAACGAGATCGTTCCCAGCGCCGCCGTAGACAACATCATCGCCGATGCCGCCATAGGCAGTGTCATCGCCCATGTCGCCATACAGCGTATCGTCGCCAGACCCTTTAGCTGTACCTGATGCAGCGTTCAGAAGATCGTCGCCAGACCCGCCATACGCGAGGTCGTTACCCGACATGTTCGTGCTGGAACTAATAACAATGTCATTACCAGCACCACCATAGGCAACATCATCACCAGACAGACCGAAGAGTGAGTCATTGCCCGCGCCACCATAACTCGTGTCATCGCCACCTTCTTCCCAAAGGAAGTCGTTGCCAGCACCGCCATAATTTATGTCATCGCCAGAACGACTGCGCAGTTGGTCATCGCCAGACCCTGCATAAAGCGTGTCCTCGCCTGCGCCGCCGTAAAGCCTGTCAGTATCCTGACCGCTATAC
>JAVCKV010167886.1:0-17722 GCA_032274145.1 Herpochondria borealis | reverse complement strand
GTGCTCTGCTGGACCCCAAGGCCAGGGAGCTTTTGAGAAAGACCTTTTTGACAGACGGAAAGGTTTCTTTTGCCAACTTTCTCAAGTCGCTCAAGGACAAGGAAGCCAAGGAGATCAAAAAGGACGAGGAAGAGGTTCCCACGACCCAGGCAGACGATTTGATTCACTTTCGTCAGCTGCGTTCCATGGCAGTGCAGGGAGGAGATGTGGACTTGGACGATGGTGCGGATCTGGCTCGTGCGACTGGTTACGCCGACAGCGGTTCGTTGCTGTCGTCAGAGCTGCGTCACGTCTACCAACTCTCTGGTTTCGCCGACCCAGTCTACGCCGAGGCACTCGTCACGGTTCATGACTATGATATTGTACTTGAGATTCTGGTCATCAACAGAACCAACAAGACTTTGGCCGGCATGACTGTCGAACTCTCCACCATGGGAGACATGAAGATTGTTGAGAGACCGCAGTCCCATACATTGGGACCCATGGAACAAATTACGATTCGTGCCTCCATCAAGGTGTCCTCCACTGAAACTGGTCACATTTTCGGAACCATTGTCTATGAAGACACGACTACCATGGAAAAGGGTTACATTAACTTGAATGACATTCACATGGATATCATGGACTACATTCGTCCAGCGACATGCACTGATGAGGCATTCCGATCCATGTGGGCCGAGTTTGAATGGGAGAACAAGGTTGCCATTTCCACTTCCATTACCGATCTGCTGGGTTTCTTGGAGCACATTGTTGGATCAACCAATATGACGTGTCTGACTCCACACGAATCTACCGAACAGGGATCATTCTTGGCGGCCAACTTGTATGCACGAAGGTACGTCACTTTCGGTGTTGCCGATTGCGCGGTTTTGTTGCTGTGGGTTGTTTGTTGTCGTTTGAGAGTTACTTGATGGGTGAATCCCCGGTTTCGTGTTGGATGCTAGAAAACTTCTTCACAGTTGAGCGTCCGTTAATACCGGGGAAGATTACGACTTTTTGGTAAATGTTGATGCCGCCAAGGCATCCGTTCACTGCATTCAGCTGTACTTTATTTGCAAACACGGGATTTTCTTCTACTTTCGTGTATGTTTCCGGTTGCTGATACATATTACTCACCCTAATATTATTATTCTCCACAGTGTCTTTGGTGAAGATGCCTTGGTGAATGTTTCAGTCGAAAAGAAGGATGACAATGATGGAAAATTGGCGGGGTACATTCGTATTAGAAGCAAGACGCAAGGAATTGCCCTTTCCTTGGGAGATCGCATCACGACGGTGCAACGAGGATTACATCAACAGACAAAGGCGTAAGGGAGTAATCTATTTTAATGCATCCATCAGTTATGCTGAAGTCTTTTTTCTTATCGCCGAGCCAATGTAAAGCAAACATTGTATCGAAAGAGACTCGATGCGATATCAATGCTTGTGCAGACCTTCCTGTACGTAGTAGGCATCGTATCAGACTGAGACGCTACTTATTGTCGGTTTGATGGACTGGTGCTGATGTCCTGTTCGGTTGATGATAGTAGTTCTGTGAGAGCTAAATATATAGTTGACATGTCTCCTTTATTATTTTTCATGTTCAAAAGTGTTCCAAGGGAAAGTCGATCGACTTCAAGTGAAGTCCATAGACGTCCATGCGAAAATTTGAATGTGCACCCTAACCTACTCGGGTAATCTTCGCGCGATCAGTCAAGTTGAGAAGAAAACGTCTGTGCTATTATCCACACAAATCTCTCAACCATATAAAAAGAAACCAACAAAAACCATGTCCCCTTCTACCTCCGCTATCTCTAAAGTTACTGAAGCCGACGAGGCTAAGAGCTTCAACGACTACAAGGACATTGAAAAGGCGATTCAACCGTATGCTGACGCTGCGAAAGCAGGTGACGGCAAGTTGGCTTGTAGCGTCTTTTACGAGCATGCTCATATTGTTGGTAGCATTGGAGGCGAGTTTCAGAATGATACTTTAGATGCTTTCGAGGCTGGTGTGAACAGTGTTGGACCAGCACCAGATATTGAGCACCGTATTGTTTGGATTGATGTCTCGGGGCCTGCAGCTGCGGCAAAGGTGGAGTTCTTCAACTGGGGAGGATTCCGCTTCACAGATTTCTTTGTACTCTTCAAGAATGAAGGACAGTGGAAGGTCAGTGGAAAGGTCTACGATTCACACAGTCATAACTAAGAGATATAGTAGCTTATTGTTATAAGTGATGAATGCCATATACCGCTTCTTCTTAAATCTTCATGATAGCAGCGTTCTCCGTGAGAATTTAGTTTTGGGAAGTGGTAGCATTCATACATGTAGGACCGCGAGTAGATAGTTAGTTTCAGGGGTGGATTAACCCTTACCTTAGAAACATGAAGACTTCAAGCAAGCCTGCGACAGCAAAAGCGACATTGAATCATTCAATCCGTATCGAATCAAAATTGTCAGTGGCCCACTGGGGTTGATCAAAAGGCACTCTTGGGGTTCGATTGATGCTCCAAGGCAGTAGTATTTCAAGTACACGTAGTAGTGCCGTAGACGAGTCTTTACAGTAGTGGAAGCTGATTCGCACTAAAACATGTTGACTACCCTCAACCCAGATTGGTGAGCATCAATACAGCTCTTTTAGCAGCTCTAGAGACTGCCTCGGCTCCTCCAAATGCAAGACTCAGTCCTCGCAATCAACTTACTTGAAACTATCCCAGCACCCAGCACTTGCAATCAATTCCTTCACTTCTTCTTCACCTGTAAGTCCTTCTCGCCATGCATTCGTTATTGTAGTATCATAGTACCATGTATCGATAGCTATGAGTAGATGTATGAAATAAATTCGAAGGCAACATTGAACGTTCTGGCTATAAAAATCAGAAGAAGAACCTTAGCCCTCTATTTATTCTCGATCGCCACTCTTTTTGGAGCGAAGCGCGAGGTAGGCAAGGTATCTCGGGATCGTGCTAATCACAAAGAGCATACCAACATTGAATCCAATCGTCCCTTCGACCTGGAGAAACTCCTTGAGCTGTTCCGGAGAAGCAAAACCCTCGTCAGATCCACCACAAATTTCCTCCAGTACGCCACTACCGTCGCAAGGAATATTCTCGTCGAAGACAAGTTCCTGTGATGCATCGAAGGCATATTTGAAAGCAGACAGGTACCGAGCCCACGAGACGAAGGCAGGAACGTTGTCCACAAAGAAACCTCCGAGCAGCATCAGGAGGAGAGCTAAGACAGAAATCAACGCCAATGCCTTCGGCAAATCGTACATACTCGCACCAATGAGGAGCCCGATGGCCTCTCCAGACAACACACTCAGCAAAATGCAACCCGTTTGTCCAAGGAATACGGAGAACTTGTTGTTGACACCAGTCATCCAGAATGCTATGACGTTGTAGATCAATGGCAACACCAGTCGCGTAGGTGCTTCACTTGTCGTTTTGGCCATGAAGTAGGCACTGAGTCTGTAGGATGCACTCGCGCGTTCCTTGAGAATAACAGTGCGCTCGGCTGGGAAGGCGTACAAGGCAGTATACATGGAATCGAAGACCCAGTAAGTCATCGTGAAAAAGAAAAAGGACGACATGTCCCGCACCGACTTCTCAGTATGCTCCAACTGAAAATAAAGCAAACCAGCAATGATACCAATCACTGCGGATTTGATCAAGTTGAGAGGCGTGAAGATTTTAGAGCGAGTGTTCTTCAAACTTCGATGCGTCAAGATCACGTACTGTGTCCACCAGGTGTTATTGTACTTCTTCATGACATCCAAAACAAAAGCGTCACCAACGCCCTCCCCATCAACCACATCCCTCGTTTCGGCATCTAGTGCTTCCGCAACGTCGTCGTTGTCCCAGGAATCGATCAGGATCCCACGTGGCGTGTTATGATCAACCACAGACGACTTCCGTTTCTGAGGACGCCTGAGGCCACCAGTGATCGAATCTGTGCTAGCCTCGCTCCGTTCAGTACCATCCAGCAGGCTGTCGTCACTTTTGCCGTCATCGCCTGATTCACCTGCAATAAGATTATCACGGACGAGTAGGTCCATCCAGTGATCAGCTGCATTGTACCCATCTAGGGTTTTGAAATTCAAATCACTCAAGTAAGTCAACGACGCGACGGGCGTTCCGAAATACACCACATGGCCTTCCGCCAACATGAGCAGCTTATCAAAGCTGCGAAACACAGCTGAGCTCGGTTGATGAATACTAGTGATGACAGTCTTGTTTTCGGAACGACACAGTTTCTGTAGCAACTTTATCAAGGCTACTGCAGAGGTGGAATCCAGACCACTCGTTGGCTCGTCCAACAACAACACAAGGGGATCTGTGAGTAGCTCAGTACAGATATTGACTCGCTTCTTCTCGCCTCCCGAGCAGAGCCTGATGGACGAATCAGCTACTTTGTTGAGACGCAAGAGTGAAATGACACGATCGACCTCTTGAATCTTTTCTTCTTTTGGAATCGAGGGTGGCAACCGCAACAAAGCTGTGTACGTGAGCTGATCTCTCACAGTCAGCTGATCAAAGAAGACATCTGACTGCTTGACGTAGGCAATCTTTGACATTAGCTTCTTTCGCGACTGCGCAGTCAGAGGTTCACCGTTGATGCTAATAATGCCCGAATCGTAGCTGGAGCGACCCGAAAGGACATTCAGAAGACTCGTCTTACCGCTCCCTAAGAAATACCAGATAGGTCTTGTGTTAGCAGACGCCGCCTATCATTACCACTTCAACATCACCACTCGATACTTTCTGGCTGCTTACCGGATGGACCCATCATGGCGAGGACTTCGCCTGGCTTCGCCGACCCCGAGACTTCATCGAGAATCGTCTTGATGACTGGTCCTCCTGACTTGGCAGCAAATGACTCCCTCGAAGAAGAGCTAGGAGCAGCAATCGACCCACGAAGCAACCCAGACGTTGCTGCCTTAATCTGTACCGTCTTGACGACTCGGCTCCATCTCAAATGAAAGCCGATGCTGGGCGCCAACTCTGAAATTCCTGCGGGTGGGGCTTCAAGGTCGATTCCTTTCTTGTTCTGATCACGTGTATTATTTTGATTACACATTGCTCATTTGTTGTTGTGTGAGCTCAGGATAGTGTCAAGTTTATGAAGGTGGGATGCGAAGATATTGGTCTTTTGTACTCTAGGGAGAACTGTTGAGGGTTCTGTTCCTGCTTGCTGTGCCACGTACGCAAAAGCAAGGGTTTGTGACGATTGTTTGTTTTGACTTGGCGAAGTTGGCTGGTCTAATACCCAGAAATTGCAGTGAACTTGAGGTGGTTTCTGTGTAAGTTCTGTAAAATCTTGCGCTATCTTGAGGAATTCCGGAATTCCTCAAGGTTATATCGATAAAAATAGCTCAACTCGGCACCCAAAAATGAATGTAGCTTATCTCGCAACGGCCATCGTACATGTATAACGGTTGGCTCACGTGGTTTCGGCAGCAAAGTTGCAGTTCAAGTTTGTGAGATGCAAGGTTGCAACTTGTGACTGATGACACCAAACATCGTGACGATTGTTGAAGAACAGCTGCTGCTACTACGCTGCAACTCACTTTACCCGCAATAGCTTCAAGACAAGCTTGGTTCCGGACCTTGTTGCGGAACAATGGGCTATGAGTACGCTGATACAGTCCGTCACCGCCTGCAATCTGTCAATTCTTCCGGATGACCTGGAAGAACCCCGATTTCATACGGCATCTGGCAACAAGCACCTCATCAAACGCCCGGGGCAAGACCGGAACAACCTCCAAATCTACCACAACAACCTCCCTGGTGTTTGCTCCGGAAATAGCTCACCTTGACGGCATCTTATTATGCATGCAAGGGTAAGAGTATAGGTTCTTATCCACCCTATTGACTCTATTCTACACAAATTTTCAAAAATTACCAGTCAAAAACATCACGTTGTTCATCAGGACATTATCAAGTGGAGATGGTACAGGCCACTGGAAATATCGAAAAGGACCCCCTCTAGTGGAGAAGACACCGATCCGAAGGTGATGGATTCTTTTTGTAGCAATAATCAAGAAAAGGTATCTGGTTAGAAAAAAGGAAACCTACCCTATAAAACAGTATCAGTACTGAAATCGAGATGCGCGTTGATGCAATTTCTCCTTAAGACCACGTATTAATTCATGATGATTTATTAGCTGCTGGAGGTAGTACAGCAACGACAAACATTGTATCGAAAGAGACTCAATCGCCATCAATGCTTCTGCACCTCTCATTACTAGCTCTAGGCATCGTGGCAGACTGATGACGAGACGCTACTGTCGGAGGGGTGGACTGTGGAATCCGACGCACCGCTGGAACACAGGCCATCGTAGAGGGGGTATGGACCATATGATGTGTTCAAAGAGAGAAAAGGGAAAGAAATCCCAACGGAACGGCCAAAGTGACCAACAGCAGCTATCTCAACAACGCCGACTCGCACTTATGCGTGTATGCGTAGGTGCGCGTACCTCTGGGCCGTAGAACTGGTGGTGGAAGCTAGGCATCTCACTACGATAGAGAGTAGCAACAAGAGAACGCCGCCTATTTACTACCCTAGATCATGGTTGGATGAATACTATAATTGTGCGGTGTGTGTAGTAATACCGTTCATCGGGTAGAAAAGACTTACACGTACCCGTAGGGAGACCATGAAACACAAGGAGATGCTGCATAGCGCAAGGACCATCCAGCAAGAAGACGAGAGCCATAGAGCTAGGAGCGAGCTTTGCCCAAGCTACGCAGGAGCACTTCTCCGCTAGTGGAGCAGTACAGTAGTCTCTATAACACCGCGCGAGAACAGAGAGCTACTCTTACGTACAGTAGTAGTGCACAGTAGACTATCCCAATATTCAGCAGGCCTTTCCACTAACCCCAACCTTAGCAAACACCGAGTTCAAGCAAAGCAAGCACAGACATCTCATTGAATGAATCCATCATCAATGCATGACACCTCCACATTGGTACATGTTCCTAGCCTTGACGTTCTTATCATTGGAACTAATAACTACTGCAGCTTTAGTGCAGCAGTCGACAATGCCAAATAGAGCTTGTTCCATTCTTTCTCGCATCCAAGAGCTCGACGCCACCAGGCATGCTTCATCCTACCTTGGGTTTGTTGTACACTCTCAATGCGTTGGGCAAGTCCATCGTGACCTTGTGGAGCTCTTATTGGAGCATTCTTCCTCACTTTTTGAACGCAGAAATGGAGCGCTTCATTTATCATGCAAGATGAACGATAAAGATGAAATGACTGTTGCTATGGAAACTGCAACACAAGTGTTGATTGATCACAAGATTATCCCGAAACGCCACAGTGATGTGTATCCCTTATCGATCCCCGGTAGTCACAACAAACCAATCGGTGGTGTGATTAATCGCAATGCCGCCCCTTATTTCGGCATCACGTCAGTAGGAGTTCACTTATTGTGTTATGAAAAGGAGCACGCACAGCAGCAGAATGATGTCTCTCTTTGGATGGCACAACGATCCCCCAACAAGGCTCATTTTCCGTCACTATGGGATCCAACCGTGGCAGGAGGACAACCCGCACATTCGAGTCTCTGGGACAATCTCGTCAAGGAAGCCGGAGAAGAAGCTGGGATCCGTCCAGATCAATTGCATCGACAAGCAAAGTCGGTCAGTTGTCTGTCGCAAATGACGTCCAAACCAGACGGCACGTGTCTGAAGCAAAGCTTGTACTATTGTTGGGAGTTGCAAGTCGGTACTAATAACGGCAGTATGCCCTTTGAACCCCGAGCTGTGGATGGAGAAGTTGCCCAATTTGAACTGTGGAACTCTGCGACTCTACTGAAGGAAGTACAGAGTAAATCTTCTCGGTTGAGGCCGGCGATGCGATTGGTGGTGACTGACTTTTTGATTCGGCATGGAATCATTACACCCGATACTACTGGCGACTATGCTGCAATTCAATCTGCCCTTCATCGGGAACGACTAGTATTATGGGACGAGCCGCCGCCCGATGCAGCATAATGTGAGCAATTTACTTGGTAGGGTGGATCCCGCGATATAGGGTACAGTGTAGCAGGAGTCCTTTTAGTCGATTGTAGGGTAGTCGCAGAAATTAGTGTGATCACCACCATTGAACAAGGATAGACAATGTACGATAGAACCAGTAGATGAAAGGCTTCCATTTCTCTCCTGTGCAAATCAATCCGAGAGATTCTTGTGACTGCACTACATCACACCCGATACATCGAGCCTGATGATTATGCTGCAATTTAATCTGCCCTCCATCGGGAACGAACTGTGGGAGCCGTCCGATGCGCATGATGATGTGTAATTAATTGGGATGGAACGCACAATGCACCACGTACTAGCTAATAGTAGGTCAGAGGAACTGTCACAGTAGCCAGGCAGCAACCGACTTCTGTCCGAGAAACAGCATGTCTGGTACTCTCTTAGCTATCTACTCTACCAACGAAGGCGATGGCACCGGCTTGTCGGGTTTGACGAGCGACTGGAATGGGTCCTCCACAGAAACAACTCAACGGCGAGCCATGGGCATCACATCTCTGATTTTTTATACTCTTTTTCGTCATCAACTTCCTGACCCCCAAAGTTAGTTTGTCTGAGTTCTGTCGAGACATTATGGGACAAGGGTGTTTGTTACCACCGGGTGATGCAAAGCATTCTTACTTGTACGTCAATCTACTCACAATGCTACTTCTATGAAACCCATGCGACATACATATTCTTTTCATTCCTTGACTCGCAACCAGCTTGTAGTGGTGGAACTCGCGACACCTCCAAAGTGTCCATTGGTGGACCCCGTCAGACCTGACATGTTGAAAGTGGAACTCTTTTTCTTGGTCAAGCCACTAATACCAAAGGTGGAGTACTCAATGTCTTCCCCATCCCCAACGCACGCACGTTCCAACAGCACTGTTGTTGCTCCCAACGCTTTCAACTCCTTGCCTCGTTCCAGTTCTGCATTGTCGGGTTGCATGGACTGCAGCGAGCAAATCACGACGGATCCAGAAGGAATGACATTCAAGATTTCCTCTGTATCCTCCTTGTTATTATTAGCGTCCACCACCATGAACGCGCACTCACCAGCGTTGCCATTCGACGAGTCGACAACTTGCATCACCTCGTCTGGCGATGACACTTTGTAAATGACGTCAATACAGTAAGCTATTGATTGGTCGTCGTTGTTGGCATCCACCACAACGGCATTGACACCAACGGCTTGATCCATTGCTTCTTTCGTATCCTTTCCACTATAAATGACGGGGCAGGGTCCTGGAAAGTTGCCTTGTGCCGTCGCTTGTTCTTGGACAAAAGCTTTGGCAGCGTGCAAGTCAGATGTTATGAGTGCCGAGGATGCAATCTTTCTAAGTTGCATCGACAGAGTTGATAGGTCGCCATCGGTAGTACTAGCATCGTTAGAGGGGCTGTACTCAATGGCAACGGCAAGCGTCTTGCTGGGTTTCTTCAAGGCACTCGATAGTGCATGGCTGAGGGTACGTGTAGTCGGTTCTGTAGCGTACAAGGGGCTGAGGATTGATCGTCTTGCAGCAGTCGGCGGCTGAGTGACAAACGAGTGACATGTACCAGCCAGCAACAGCAACAACACGGGTATCTTCATCTTTGTTCGGTGCGGCGGGGGGAGGGTCGGGGCGGGGTACTCTTTGACAAGCACAGCAGAGCCTGACTACTCTTCAAGTATTTGACAATTTGATGGGTGACGTTTCGAATTTGAATGGAGACGAGAAACGCGAACTCTGGTGGGTGACGTGTGTCACTTCGGAGTTCTGTGATGATGCGATGACGTTTTCAAGACGACAAAATGGCGGGAATTTTCAACCTGTGAAAGTTCAGCTTGCATGAAGATGGAAAGAGACTGTTTATTATTATGTATGCAGTAGTTATACAAACCAGTCTAGAATACTGACAGCAGGTGCTGTAGAGAGTTGATCTGATTGGGACTGATATGCACGCCGTCAGCTTTCTCTAGAAGCACGTCGTGCGCCAGTAGCAAGTGTGATTGATTTGAAGTAGGACAAATAAAATACCCGTGTGGCTGCGATGACCCTGTCTCCCAGGTCATTTAGAGATGGTGTAGCAAGATATAGGAATAAGCAGAAGGAACGAGATTGCTAGTCATCATTGAAGGTGCTGAGTAGGAAGTTAGGCCAGGGCATTGCTTTTAATTGGTGACGACACTGGTGTGTGTATGTGTACTTTTCCCGCTGCAGTCGCCACACCGACACAAGCCTCAAAAAGAAAGATGATTCATTCATCTCAAGGCACTCGTCATCATCAAGACCTTTCTTGGGACTATCCTGCTGCGCGCATCGCAGTTTACTACAGACTACTGGTCCCCCCGGCCAACAATGGTCATCATCATCTGTTCTCGGCTCTTCTGAGAGAAGGTGTTGTTTGATTGCTTGTATCGCATCACAACTGCGCAGCACCTTCGGTTCGTGAATGACAACTTTTGGCTGATCATGATTCTTGACAATGGACGCCCATACGAGTAAAGATGAAGTGATTGAGCTTCTCTCAGCGTCAGAAAGATGATGTGGCACAGCCGCCAGCAGCCCGCCGAGCACCATCTATTTGACAAAAGGTTGAATTGCAACGATACGAAGGATTAACAGTGCATCGAAAATGTGCTTCCTGCTTCTTTCCTTAGCTGATCTCCTACACTCTCTAAATGATGTTAGGTATTACCTCCAGAGATCTAAATCCTCTTTTTGAAACAAAGCGTACTAAAATACTGCATCGAATCGTACGTAAAACGGCCTAATCTGTATACAACTTATGCAGCACTGTGCGTCCTCAATGCAGTTTACCGTGTTTCTTGGTCGTTGTCGTTTTCCATCGTCTCCGCTGCATCATGGTCATTGAATCCAGTGGAGAAATCAAAATCCTCATCACCTACTACAACAACGGTCAGCGTCGGTTCCATGCCTGTAGTGCCAGTATCCGTCTCTGCCTGAGAGACAGCTGGTGCTGGGCGTGGCACATTGATGGGAGGAACAATGGCTTGTGCGGCTTGCTTACCGGACTTTGACATTTCTGAATACGAAATCACCTTGTCCATCCACACAGTCATTTTCGTTTGGTATTCAGTGTCGGAGGGTCCTTGCCTCAAGAGCTTGCGTTGCTCTTTGTCATTGGTCGCCATGTCCTTTTCTTCGACTGGAATGCTCTTGTAAGATAGATCGGGGCTGACGACTCGCCTATGACGACGATCGACTGAAGAGATCCTTGGAGTAGAGGGAATAGCGGAACAGCAAAGGTCATCGACGTCACGGCGATCCTTGAGTTCTTTGCTTGACTGGATCACTCCATGACCTCTGCGCATCGCGATGGGCATCTCGCACACTGACAAGACGTGAGATAGGTTAGAGAGAGCCGAAGCAGTCCACTAGCTAGCATTGTAATCGTTGAAGGCACTCACCAGAGCAAAAACGAAGTGTTTTGCCACCGGCGGCGCATTCTGGGTTCAAGCAACACCGCAGATGTGGGGGATCTAATAGGGCAATATCGAAGGAGGCAATATTGCGCTTGGTTGACGTGCCTCGTGCTTTGTTGGGTATGCGAACCTTCTTGGATACACGTTGCTGTTGCGATGCTCCATCAGACTCTTGTTGGCCGTCGGCCTCTGCAAAACCAGACTGGAGATGCTTCGTTAGACGTCCCGGCTGCACATCTTTCTCTGGAGAATAATATCCGACGTCCAGTAGCTCCTTAGCTGTGTCTTCCTTGTCGGTGCTTCTGTTCAGTGTTTGAAATGATGTTGCAAGGAAGAGCATCTTGCTTTACTAGCCACATACGAGACCTAAAACAACTTTGTGACGAGAGGAACCTCCTGCTTTCTGATTTTCGGCCTCTGACGTCGTAGCAGCTACTTCTAGTACTCCCAACGCCCTCCTTCGTCAGCAGTTGCATTTCTGGCAGATGGCAGATACTTTTGACGTGTGCTAGCTGCCTATGTCATCCTATTACGTCAGAAATTGTATTTCTTGCAGATGGCAGCTGGTATTACTTCCCTGTAGAGATAATATAACCCGGAGTTCAATAACATCTGTTTGATCTGTTGACGCACTTGCTTGTTACTGGAGACGTGCTAAGCACCGCGAGCCGGCCAATTGAATTATGAGGGTGCAAGTAATAGAGAGAATCAACAATCAACGTCAACGTGTTGCAATGAATGTTGAACCTCCTCTGGGATGAGAGAAATAGAGGGAGGGAGGGAGGGAGGGAGGGAGGGAGAGAAAGAGAGAGAGAGAGAGAATCATGGCGCGATGCTTGATATTTGGATGTCGAACCCCAAACGCGATGCTAGCTAGATAAGGGAAGAGGACGCGGCCATGCAAGGACGTGGTGTTGTGGGACTGACCGGAAGTGGTGTAGAGACGGAGGATAGACTGAGAGAGTTCTATTGGATTTCAGTTGCAGCAACAATAAGCGCTCTAGGCTGTCCGAGGAGACGCTTGGAGTAGAAAAATAGAATCTTGTTTGCCCACTTGTTACTGGAAAACATCCGGTCTGCGGCTTACCACTCAACAACGACAGTTTCTACGGAAGCCCAAACATGCTCTCTCTAGCCTTGAGCAATTCCTCAAGCTCTAGCTCGATCAGGTCTTTTGGCAAGGATCAACTTCGAGTTTGTGGCGCAGCTTTTGTCGTGTTGTAAACACGACTGAAAACGGGACTATCAAAACAGCCACAAATTCAACGGAAAGCATGTAACAGAGATTGAAGCAAGCATGTTCTTGATTGAAGACACAATAATTTAGGGATGGACGAAACGTCAGGTCTTCCGCGGGAATCTCTTTTAGAAACCGATGAAGGTGTTAGGTCGCTTTCGAGGAAGTGGTGTCTAGCTTCCATTGCCGGTGTAGCGACGCTTTCACTATTGATCTCCCTATTGGTTTCTCCATTGGCAGACAGAGCAGCCGTCTCCCCCAGATCTTCATCTTCCTCATCTACTACATCTTTTGATTTTTATCTCATGACCATGTCCTGGCAGCCTCAATTTTGTTACGCTAACCGTTACAATGGATATGTTGGTTGTGAAACCCCGGATGACTATTGGAAGGCTCATTGGACTATTCACGGTCTGTGGCCTCAATTCAGCGATGGTTCTTATCCATCAACCTGCTCCAATCAACAAGTGGACTCAACAGTCTTTCAGTCTTTATCCTCGGATTTAGACGCGTATTGGCCTAATGTCAAGTCATCAGACGACGATGACGACAGCAACAACTATCAGCACTACTCCTTCTGGCAACACGAATGGTCCAAGCACGGCACGTGTTCGGGCATGTCGCCTTCTGAATATTTCCAGACAGCTCTCGCATACCAATTGGCGACTCCATCCATCGTTGGTCAGGCATACGGGCAATCACTTTCCAAGCAAGATCTGCAAGATGCCTTGGTGTACGATGTGGTTCTTCGATGTAGCAGTGGCAAGTACCTTCAGGAAGTTCGAGCTTGTCTGTCTTTGAACGGCGCTCAAATCGATTGTCCCTCCAGCGAACTGCAACAATCCAATTGCTATCAAGATTCGATTTACTTGGCATCCTTTCCGTCAGATGACTAGTGATAGACACGATCTATGGGGGGAGGCCTTCTTTCATGGTTGATGTCAACGTTTGAGCAGCTTGGGTGGCGTCGTACTTTCCATCACACCAAACTGTCGGTTGCTTACTGATGTCCGTGATCTGAATTGACACAAAGATGAGGCTCGATGAGAGAGCGAAGAGACCTGGCACACAATTGAGAGGTCTTGGTATGTGCACTTTTCTCGGTGACCAACGGCTAAGGCAGCGTGATCGCTTATGAGTCTGCGTTAGAGATGAAGACTAGTACCTCGTAATTGCTAGCATGCGGCAACAAAACGTGAGTTGCGTTCCGAAACGCCCGTAGCCAGCTCGCATGAGAGCAGGCAAGATGTGTCCATGGAGTCCTAGAGCCTTGAACTCGTCCTCTTTCGGGGGAAGAGGAACTGGTCGACTTCAATGTGTGTTCGCCTTTGTTGCGGATAGCTTTATGACAGTGAGTTCAGAGTTATAGCCTCGTGGTCACAGGTCGCACGGCTGTTGTAACTATGCAAATGTGTATAACTAACATGCACAGTTCTTGTTACTGTTGGATCTTATAAATCAACGTGTTGCTGTCATGCTTCTGTTGATGCGCCAGTTAAGTTGCCCTACCCGACTACAAGCAGATGAAATCTTAATTTGCAATCACGAGGACCGCTATGGATGAGCCTTACATCCGTAATGCCCTTTTGGTGCCGAAGTTGCAATTATGGCATGCACTTCATGGTCTCCATCTCGACAAATCCACATCCAACCTCTTCATCTAAATCGCTATATGTTGAATACAACTCAAGTAGGTGAACATCAGGAGGAGTGAGGGCATCCATTTCGACGAAACGATCAAAGAGGTCCTTCGCATTCCAGCTGTCTTGCGTGTTGACGATTTCCAGTCGTTTCTTCATCCCTTCCACTGTGTAGGCCTTGTGTTTCGGCCTTCGCTTCTTCACAGCCTCCCCAGCCAGTTCTTTGCTCCAGAGCATTGAGTTCCACGTGGGGTTCGCACGGATCACTCTTGACTCTTCCAAAGTCAGCTTCTTGGGTTTCTCATGTTGTCCAATGTCTGTTGAGTCTGGGTAAGCTCGGACTCTCACCCAGTTGTTCTGTTGAAGCATCATGTTTGCGACGTGTAAGTCTGATGTCATGATAATTACAACAATGTTTTGGGCATTCGAAGCATTGTTGATGGCATTGAAAAATTCCAATTCCTTGTCACCAAAGTGGTTGAAGTCATCCAATATCAGCAAGGAGGGGTGTTTGTATGTTGGGACTTTCAATGCATCAATAATGCAGTTTGCAAGCATTGTTGGTGACACTCGTTTCGTGCCAGCCAAAAGTTGACCAACGTGCTCGACGTAGTCACCTGATTCCCCTGTGACCATCAGTGCACGCAAACGCTTGCTTATCGTTTCCCTTTGGAAACCAGCCATTATACCCATGGCAGCAGTGGTCTTGCCAGTACCTTTCTCCCCATACAAGATGTGAACGATTTTGCCAAGACGGTTGTTGACATCTTTCCTGACATTCAGACGCCCAAAGGACTTCCAAAGGAGCTTATACATGGGACTATAAACGCTCTTCTCAGAAGACAGCATTTCGTTAGCTTCTGCACCACAAACCGACTTTTGCTTGACTTGCCAACGTATTCTGAGCCGAATGAGACACGAAGGAACGATACCACCCCACCAACAAGTACACACTCCCACAACGTAGCTTAGAAGAACTCCAACAAGGGTAGCGGCGAAGAGGAAAATCTGAATGGTTGCTTTGAGATCCATGGTTGTAAATCGAACAGCTAAGATTCTTGTTCCTTCGTCGTAGCGTTTGCTTTCGTTGCCACTGTCCTTGCTAGCCTCGACTTTTGTGAAGTGCTGGTATCTGACACCAACTCTTGATGACACACTGGCTGATTGTTTGCACATTTTCTTGCTAGGACCGATTGTTGTTTGTATTTGGTTCTTGTATGTGAGACGAATACTCAAGATTGAGTATGCATGAGCCAACGATTTTCATTGACTTGTTGCTCTTTCTTAGCACGGATCACTTCGCACTGGCCTTGAAAGAGAGAGAGCGCGCGCGCGAGTGACAAACGGCTTTTGTGTTGGCCATCCAGAAGCCCCCTGTATGAGATCGCTTCTTGTTCATCCGCCCGTGGCGGTAACATTCAACAATCGATCCAGAAGCAAGGACACTTTTCCACCCTTCGTCATGTTCTTGGGACATTGCTGGACACGACCTGACTCGCATTCGATCAAGTCCTGAATCTTGCTGGAGAGATTGGTGTAATCCACAAATGTGTAATTTTGCCAAATGCCCCACTCCTTCTGCAGGTATCTTGCTGCAGTCATGGCATTTTGGTGCATGTGCTTTCCGAGATTGTCAATCTTGCTAGGTTTTGGGTTGGAGACCGGTAGGAGGCGGCCTCCATTGACGACTCGACGAGTGACATTGCGGCTTTCCAAGTATCCCGAAATGGCAAAATCATCCGATCGTCGCAGTCCCCCTGGAACTGACTTGTTTTGCGCCAATTGCAAGAATTCAGCAACATGAAAGAAACTCAATCTCACAAGGACCCCCATGAAGCCTTGAACAATGTCCACGGGTTCCTCGTCAAAGCTGTCTACGCCTCCCATATGAAAAAACAGGTTTGGATGTCGATTTTTCCTCTCGTCTGTATGCCCAATTTGTCGAAAGTTGCTGCGAAGGTGGCTTCCACTGAGGGCTACGGCGTCATAAGGATATTGACGAGATTTGCTGGTCAATAGTTGCACCAACCTTGGATCATACACCATATCATCGTCGACATAGAGGATGCAAAATTCATGTCTCGATTTGGGTCGGTGGTTGTCGCGTTGTTGTTGCTGCTGCTGCCGTTCCTTATTGTACACGGCTTCTTCTTCCGGTAGGGTATGCATCATTTTCGCAATGGCGCCATAGTCAAACGATGGTTGGAGCACTGTTACATATCCAGCACGAGTATAATTCTTGACAAAGCTTGGAATCACGTACTGGAGACGTCCTTGCGGTTGCTTTGGGAGTACCTAATAAAGCTTGTCTGCGCTTTTCGTTTGCTGGAACAACAAGGAATCAAGAGTGGGTTGAATGTACGCAATTCGCCCCGGCATGGTTGTCATGGAAAGTACAACGCGAGTATTTTCTGGAGTCTGCGAAGCACTACTACTAGAGGAAGCATTGGCATCTTTCCTCACTGGCTCTGCATTGTTTTCTACGGCAGCTGTTTGATCCTCGATGGTGATGACTGTTGTGTTTTTAATAGCAGTGGCTGTCGAGATGCTGGAATCCGTGTCATTCTCTCTACGCAGCCAAACAATCAGCCAGAGACCCAAGCAGACAATCAGCAGTTGTACTTTTCCAATCGTCTTTCGGGATCCGGCAGTCTGTGATGTAGCAAGCAGCGACACCTCCTCTTTCTGATCATCACTGCTGGGATCTGGTGATGATGATGGTGCTGTCGTTGTTTGCTGTCGTGATCCAGCAGTGCCGCCATGCTTGAATGATGTCGTCATTTTTACAGAGTCTTTCTTTTATGCTAGCTGTCATCGTCGCATCACAACGCAAGCTAAAAATTGGTAAAATCCCAAACCCTAATATGGAAAACGGCCAAGAACTCATACAGACAGTGCTACAGTGCGCTTGCTTACAGTAGCAAGAATTCAGTTCAAACTTTCAACTAGCTTGACCACAATGGCCGCTGTCCGTTCTACTTTCGAACTTATACGACATGATGGGGTTCTTCTCCTCTTGTTGATGTTATTTGATTGATGTAAGCTTGTCTACTACGAGGTAAGCAAGCCCAGCACAAAGAACGCAACAATCGATTCATTCATTGCTGCCATCGTAACAACCCGTAGTAAAATGCGTAACGTAAGACCCCAGGCGACACGCTGTCGTCGTGCATGGCATCGCACGCGTCGACGAAGCGAAATATTTAAGATACAAGATCAACTGTGATCAACGACGCAAAGCACTTGGTGACCTCTCTTCCTAATAGCTATACGCCGACCCCCTAACGGAGCAAGGAACCAGATTTGAAAGGTAGAGACGCCGGTGACCTCTGGAGAAGCAACTAGCCGGCGGCTGAAAGTTGTTCCCCCAGCAGCAGCACGACGACTACCTGTGTGTGTGTGTGTCGTTTACTC
>JAVCKV010167776.1:0-17722 GCA_032274145.1 Herpochondria borealis | reverse complement strand
GTGTCGGCGGCGCGGCGGCGGCGGCGGCGTCGCAGCGTCACGACGGAGTCTGGGTAGCCATTTGCGGCGAGGAGGCGGCGCGGCGGCGGCGGCGGCGTCGCAGCGTCACGACGGAGTCTGGGTAGCCATTTGCGGCGAAGAGGAGGCGCGGTGGCGGCGGGGCGTTGCGGTGGCACGGCGCGGGGTGGATTTCGTGTGGGAGGGGGCGTTGAGCGTCCGGCGGAAAAATATTTTGGGGGGCTCAAGGGTGCGCATCTCGTTTTTATGTTTGTGCGAAATGTTCGGTCGCGACATTTTGAATTTTTTTAAATTGCAGACATTGTGCAGAATTGTGAAACTAAATCAGTGGCCGTGATTGCCTTACCCACAAAGAATTAATATATAACAAATCACGGGTGGTTAATATATCTTTTTGTTAAATGTTTGCGCATGACCTCACTCAGTGATCAATTACTTCATTACCTACATAGCGCGTCATCTGTACACATATTTTGAGCACATACACCATATCTCCCATATCTACCCATCCTAAGGAAACCATTCTCACAAAAATTCCAACAGTAACGAAGAGAAGTCGCTGGAGCATACATTCGTCCGAACCGCGTCGACGAATGGGGCGTAGTGCCTCCTATTTTGACCCTCCCCCACCACGCCTACCTGAATCTGAGTCAACTGACAGAAGAGTGTATCAGCTACACCCAATTCTATTACTTCAATACAATCCAAACAATCAGTAAAATCTAGAACCGTTAGACGACGCTTAACCTGATCACGCAGTGTTGCCCGTACCAAGCGGAATGGACATCGCTCAAGGTGAGAATCAGCAAAATGTGGCCCCACACTTAGAGATATATCCTCGCTGCATTTAAACTATGTAGGTGATCGAGCCGATGACTTGACTCCAGATGAAGATGCCGCACAGCCCGATACAGATATTGACTCATATGGCTGCGATGTTTTATCATATGGAAACCAGGCAGCTATTTTGTTTCTTTCAGGGTCTCTGCGAGCGAGTCATCGGAGCTACAGCGAGATGGTACAGCATTTTAACTACAACGCAAGTCAGGGTGGTCAACAGGGTTTACCAATCTTAACCAAAGCCAAACAATTGTGCGCATTCGCAGAGTTGTCCTTGTTCCCAAAACACGAGTGTAAGATGCTACCTGTCGATTTCCACAAGGCGCAATAAAGAGGGGGGTCATGTTCAATGGCATCTGATACGCGCGCCCCTGTTATAATCGTGAAACCGAGCGAGTGGGCACGGTTCAACTTCTGCAGTAGTGCGCTCTCTACACTATTGACTCGCACTCCCTCGACAGAGGAGGGCACGTCCCCGTACAACCGCGTTGAGGACACGCTCTTCTACCGTAACAGAAGTGCCCACGTTTCCAGCACAGCACTATTCAATGAGAAACGGATGTATGTTAAAGCAACGAGAGGGTCAAAAATCAAGTGCAGAGTGATTCGCGCGCACTATTCCAGAGTTCAACAGTCTTTTTCTGGGTCGTCTGCTATACTCACTGTCACTGATACCGCGGTGATTATTGAATGTGAAATAGAAAAGTACTAGGTTCTCAGTTCATCATCTGCCTCGCCTATGAAGTTAGCAGAACAGGAAGGAACGTTGATCGCATCAGTCAAGCGAATGGAACTTTCCGCAACACCATATCCGAGTACGGCTTCCTTCCCATTCTTTATATTTCGACACGACGTTGAAAAACTTAGCGAGGCGATTGTTGACGTGGAAAAGACTTCAAGTGGATTACCCGTTCATTAAGTCTGAGATACCAATCAGTGATGTCACAATTTTCGGGGAATAAGATTTCTCGACAAACGTTCGTTCCTCGGGTGTTCTTCGGAACGGGAAGAAGTTCGTTGCGTATCGTTTTCTGTTGTATGCAAATGGGTTCACACCTTATCGTGGAAGGACATGGAGCTATACTGGAGTGTATCTCATAAACATGAATATATCTCCGTCGCAACGCTCTGTGCGCGGCTGTATTAACAGAATATATCTATGCCCACTCGCCATCAGTGGAAACGCTGTCCTGTACGAAATTTTGGACGACATTAACGCTGGTGTCTGTGATGTGTTTACGGTATATGACTGAAATCTTGAAGAAAATCACATGTTCCTAGACTTCATGGGATTCATCGGTGACTATCCAGCAGTGACGGAATCGACAGACCTGCGTGGTCACAATGCCCTATCACACTGCACATACTGCACATTGCAACGTCGTAACGGAAAAAAACTTGGATACTTCTTTATATGCGTTCACGTCTGAGGTTTCCAGCAAAAACATCTCGTTTAGAAGATCGGGCACGAACATGGACCACATCAGAAACGCTTGGGAAAACAGAGAGGAAGCACTCAAAACATTCGGTCTTCAGTCCCTCATGAACTCCATATTTCCATGGAAGAAGTATGCCTTGTTGCTAACCAGTCGTATGAAGAGAGGCACACCGATGTCTGTATTGGAGCGGCTTGAGCTTACTCACTTCGACGAGTACCTGTCCACGGTCATTGCCCCGGATCACTTGTTCGAAAATTTCTGCACCCATGCTATTTCAGCTGTTCTCGAATTCATGACCAAGAGTGAACGAGATGTTTGCAACTGTCTACTTAGGCGATACATGAAGCGGGCTTTCTTCCACAACAGCGGTGATACCATCAAATCTGACAAAGCATTGTTGAATCCACTTTCAACTTCCGTGCAGAATAACGTCTTATTCTTATTCCCTCTTGTGTTGGAAAACGCTGTCACGTACTGGACAGGCGAAGTGACAGGCGACTCATGTCCGCAAAAAAGAAAGTCTTTGAACATCGCTTTGAACGAGTGCATTACGAGACTGTACTTTTACCCAAAATTGCGAAGGTATGGATGGGCTGTTATTTCAGATTTCCACAAAGACGGTGGGAAAAAGTGGTTGGCCAACACATCGCATATGATCCATAAGTATGTAGCACTTGTGCATGAAGTATGTGTCGCCGAACCGAGTTTGAAGAAGTTGCTTCGAAATCGATTGCGGAAAAATCACCTTCAAGGGGGCCATATGGATGGCATTTTTCGGGAGCCTCGAGGCAGATTTGCTTCCCTCCACACACTTCTTTAGTCATTTCCGCAATGTGACGTGATACCCGACTTACATGCTGAATATATTTCGAACTATCTGCGCTGTTTCAAAACACGTTCGTTCCGTCTTGACGATGTGAACTTCACGTTTTATAGTGGCTGTGTGTACGTCGTGCGGGACAGTTACCAAAATTCTCAAAGCTCCGTGAAGGCCGTGATGACTTGTGGAACAGCCCTCCAGAGTGCATACAAGCCAAATGGTTTTTGACAATCTGGATCCTTGAGGATACAGTCGGTAAGAATGGAAAACGACATTGCCGAAGAGCCGATGTTTTACAAATATCTCCTTTGCTGTACTGATGAAGGAACTGAGTCCTCAAAGCAGCGAAGAAAATATACTCTGTTTTTGGGAGCACGTTCTGTTGGGCAGAGACGGTTGTAAGAATGAACTCCAGATTTATTCATAGTTGAGCTTACCGAGTGCGCCAAACCATGTCTGGATTTCCGCATGTGGAAATCCAGACATAGTTTGGCGCAACTCGTAGACATGTCGGACATGTAGATCCGGGATCGGAACACGCCGTCGAACCTCATTGTGCGCCTCTGCAGATGCGAGTCATCATGTTCGACGGAGTGTTCCGATCCCGGGTCTACAAGTCCGACATTTCTACGAGGTGCGACGTATTACATATTTGGATGCTTACATAGGTTTTCTCCATATCATGGGTAGACGACATGCAAGTTATAATTCGAATAAAACATACTGAAATACTATTGTAACGAAAGAAAAACAGGGTTTACGTGAAATGTGAGACACACTGCAATATTTCATGGACTTCAGTCATGCGTAATGCATGAATATGAGAATACTGGGCGTTAAGTTCTACTCACAAAGTTATGCTAGAGTCGTATGTCATGTACGGCTCTTGTCTATGGAGAAGCTTGTGAGTTGCCCAAAGTTGGACAAACGTATGCGCCCATATCTTGCTCGGGTCCGTCGCTGGAGTCGATCGAGGATGAATGAACATCTTGACGTTGGCTCTACGCGCATTCTCCGAATCCTTCTCGCGGACTTCGTTGTCAGGCTCGAGGTAGCGCGGATAGTTGATAAGCTAAACTGCATTGAACGTTGCTGGAACGTGGTAAACACGCTCTATCTGTTCTCCAGATGTTCTGGCCGGTCCGTCATGCTGGAATGCGTCGCTGCTGACCAAGATGGAGATCAGCTGCCAGTTGAACTGTGAAATGTCGACAGCCATGGGCCCCTCACCATACGACTTGGCCATTTGAACGCGGTTGCCGATGTCATGGAACACTAGAGCACCCGGTTTGGAAGCGAGAACAGTACCTTTCGCCACTTGCTTTGTGGCGAAAAGACCATTTCCTGAAGAAGCGTGTCGGATGAGAGATTTGCGAAGATCCAAAAGTGTTGTACAGAGGTTCACGGTGAGGAGGCAATCCGAAGGTGTGCAGGACAAATACGACCTCATCCTGGCATCCCACATATCGCCTGGCACGTGATGGTACCTCCGCAAATTTTCGATACTGTTCATCGTACAAATGTATGTCAACAAGTGCAATAGAAGTGTGGTGAACATCGGCAAATATGCAGGCAGACGCCAGCTTGGAGCTTTCTGTATAATGTTGTTCGCCCTTTTCGACGCAAGATGAGAGAGAGAGAGGACCAGGGTGGCCTGCTGTCTGTCCTCCTCGTTGCCCTTTGCCTCTCCGTCCTTGAACTTCAACCCATCGTTTTTGAGGCGTTCAGCGAACGCTTAGATCATGCGGTCCGTACTAATTCTGTATGCTTTCTCATCAAGCTCTCAGCCGACGAAGTATCGATTCTCGGGCATGGTCACACAGGCAACACCCACAGTGTTCGTCCAAAACGCTACGTCCGCAACAGTGTCACCTTCTTCGCTGTGTCGGCCGATGTACTTCTTTGATTACTTGAGAGTCTTCTGTTCGGGGCGTAGTGCTCTTTTCTTGGAGTCATCATGTGCAGTACGGACGCGAACTTGTTCACCCGGCTCAAGGCGCTCGACGTTTTTCATGACGTTCGTGAACGCCCCGTGAGTTAAGACGACGAATCCAGCAGCCTCGACAGGTTCCTCGGGGCGCACGAGGTCGCCGTCATCGTTGCGTCGAGCGATGGACATTGTGCCGACGATGTTGACGAAGAGAACATGGCTCGTACTCGGGTTTTGAGGAGTTTGACCCTCCTTCGGTACAACGAAGGACGCCCATTGATTTGTTCTGAACATGTTCACACGTTTCTCAGGGTCTTCTGAATGCTCTTCCTTTGCATTGGAGAGATCCTGGAAGAGCGTCTGTTGCTCCTCCGAGGAGCAGTTAATCATACTCTGACTACCGGCCTTGAGAATATTCCCTGCGATCTCCACGAGCGCCCTGCACTGCGAACGACTGAACACGTTGTACTCACTGTTTTTTCTTCCGGACTGACGACGGGTTTTGAACGGAATTTCGGTCAACAAGAGGGTAATGTTTCCGTCCAGCTCGCTCTCCGGAACTTCACCCTGGTCAATGTCAACGATGTCTTCGAAAGAGCAATTGTGTGTTCGGAAGAACGTGCGCATCACATTAAGAAGTTGGGCCTTGAATTGCTTACACGGACAACCATTACCTCGACACAGCACACTCTCGATGCCTTCGAGAACATGTGACTGTTATTTTGGAAGGGATGTAATTAGTACGCACGACACGTGGCGATCTCGCAGTTGCCCTCGGTCGTGTCGGAGAAGATAGTATCTTCGAGGTAGTGCGTAGGTCAATCCCTTGGAATGAATCCGGAGGGTCCTCACGAAGGTCAGAGGAAGGCGCGGCTGTACTTCTCCGTGTATCATTCCCTGGCTTTTTACGTTTGCGAGAGCTTTCGGAGCGGTTCGGGTTGGTTGCTGCGGAGGGTGATGGCGGTGTAGGTATACTCGCCTCAGACAGGTTAACATCAGAGATTCGCAGTGAAGCCAGATTATCCATGACTGCGTCCGGTAGAGATTCGAAGCGCTTTGGAAGTGCACGCGCTCCACCGTTGTTTGGGATAGTGAATGATGACACCAATGGATATGCACGAGGGGAGTCTTGCTTGTAGAAATCTGGATCAACGAAGATCATCTCCAAATCAATTATGAAAATGTTGCATAGCGTCCGGAGCCCCCGTAGAACCTCATCGCTGTGATTCATCAGCTCGTCAGGAACAACCGCGGTCGTGATGGTTGTCTCATTCCAACTCAGGAACCTGTATGCAGTGAACTTCCCCGCAGGTAGAATGGAAATGTTCTTTGTTTCAGCATTGAAGTGCAGAGAGGGCTGCATCAGAAAATCAACGTCGTCAATGTCATACTGGGCCAGAAGGCGTTTCCAACCATGAAGAACTGTGACTACCCCGATCTTGACGTTTTGATTGACAAAGAAAAAATCACCCTCGTATGTCGACGAGGACGACCTTGCAATACTGTCTGACGCTGACGTGGAGGCCCTGGACGCAGACGGGGACGGAGCTGAGCGCGATGCGGATAGCGACCACGAAGTTGATTGTGCCCCCGGCGACGCAGACCTTTCGCATGCAGACTTGTGCGACTTGCGCTTGCTTCCTGGAAGGCGCATTGTGTTTGCGCGAGAACGGTGGTTGCGCGAGAATGTTTCCTTCAGGAGCAGTGCGTGGAGACGTCCTGCACGCTTTGTTTACTGTCGCGTGTGCCGGGGTTCGACGTACGAAACGGCTGAGGGATCTTCGCTTTCGGCAGCTAACCCCCTCAGACGACGTGTACGGAACCGTGCAGCAAAAATTCGTGAAGGTGCGTCGCACGTAGATGGTTGAGGCCGAGAACGTTGGGACGCGGCGTAGTGCCTCGTTGCGTCGCACGTAGATTGTGCACTACAATGTTGCGTGGCGCGCTACGTTTCCAGTGTCGGAGAACCCGCAGTGATGGTTGGGGAAGGGACGTAAGAAGCTCAGTACGATGGAAATTTCTTGAGGCAGGGTGCGGGGAACGGACGTGGAGTGAGGGTTTGCTTTGGTCGATTGGGTTTTGCACAACGGGGAGCGGCGAAGAATAAGGGGGCGCGAACACGCCGGACAAATGCAAATGACAGAAACTTAAAAATCATAAATTTCATGCGAAACGGAAACAGGTGTGATAATTTTGAAATGGATGTACACACCAAAAACGAAAACAAAACGAACGAATTTTGCGCCACTTATCTTAAGGAGATAACGTTATCTAATTGAGGTGAAATTTCGAAATCGGCGATTCCGGTCGTTTTGCGCAAATACGTACCTAGCACCTCAAGTAGATAACGTTATGGGCATGCACGTGCATCGCACCTGAAGTAGATCCGAATGCACATGCCATAGTCGTCGCGTCGGACGACGAGGACAATGACGAAAAACTTGTTCCTCCGGAGGATGCTGATTTTGATGTCGATGCCATTGACGTGTCTGCCTCTGGCGCTGCCTTTTTGATGCGTCTCTGATGAGTTTGCGCGCATTCTTCTTCGAAAATTCGTAGTACAATATTTCAGAGGGCGTGAATAATCTCAAGAACATCAACATGCCACGGTACCAACTACGAGACCGTGATCCGGCCAAGGTGGCCGAGCTGATGGTGTCGCTGGAGGAGGGTTTCCAGGGTTTCGTCAGTCGTATTATGGTCACTCCGACACCTGAAGCATCCCCTGAATTTTTAAAGGAGGGACCGCTACGACTGCCAACCCAACCGATGTTCACGGATGTTTGTTTTCCTGATGCCAGTCCTGAGGATATGACTAGAAACTACACAGATCGTACGGCATATCTTTAGGGTGGCCATCGGCATGAGGGAATGTACAACAACTTGAGAAAGCCAGACTTCGACCAGACGAAGTACGACCAGGTCAGTATTACCATGGTCACTCGAAAGGATGGCCTCCTCATGTCCGATGATGAGATCCTCGACCTGTCCGGCTAGTTGGGGAAGAAAGCAGGCGCTATTCCGTACAATTTCCTTGACTAAATGTCCTTGACTAAATTGCTCATTGTGATCAGTTCATTGTACTCCTCAGGAATAGAGGTATTACAGTGAGCATATCAACGCTGACTCGCTACTTCAAGAAGACCGGAGTGATGCACACGTTGCTGGAGTCTGAAGCGAAGTTGTATGCTCGTTGTAGCGTGTATCTCGATGGACATGAAGACTGCCGACAAAATCTCACAGAGGAGTTCCGTGCTACAAAGCGAGGAACAACCTCTTGGGTTATCGCAGTACAGGCGCAGTCTCTTCTTCGAAATGGACAGTTCGGAGCATAAGCTGTGTATCAAGGCGATCGCGACTTTCATAAAGGTCTTATCACGCCCCGCTTCGTCGAAGAAGAAGAAGAATTCGAAGTCCAGGATGCCTCATCCCCACAATTTTCACATCGTTGCAGGCTGCTTCCTCCGGTACATTGGAAGCATTTATTCCCGGTTGGAAAGCCTTTGCGAGATGGAAGGCACAGATATGGTGAAGCTTTTGGAGATGGAGTCACCGTCTGCTTCTATATTCGTGGAGAGGTACATCTGCAACTCGGTCGGGCACTACGACACCTCGCTCTCCGCTGGTCAGTTGCAAGGCAAATATACGCGCATACGTAACATGATTCGACAGCAGTTGGAGAAACACCCGGAACTCTGCCGAGCCACGCCTGGAGGTCAGCTGAGGAACAAGACGCCAGCCTCTGCGCCTGTACCTCCCGCAGCCCAACCGGCAGCAATACATCCACGCGGACGACCTCGTCGAAGCCAAAGAAAGCGTAAGGCTTCAATGTCACTTGCTACGTAGCATGACTCACGTCCTGGGCGTCAGAAGCGTAATAGTCGCCGCAAGGCCCCTGTGGATGACATTGCCAGTCGCGGAGGTGGCGGAGGTGCAGAAGGTGGCGGAGAAAACGACGATGATGAAGACGTGGACCCGCAATCGGCCGCTCACAGCCGTGGTTTGTTCGCCGATGCTGCCTCCAACAAGCCTCCGTACGGCTACACAGAGCGATATCGCGGTGGCGAGACACCAGCAGCATTCTCCTTTGAGGGTTTGTATGTGGATATCCCTCTGGAGCACTGGGATAACAATGTCTAGATGCATCGGGACGTGATGAAACCTCACAGGTGTCATCGTAACGAAAACTGATGGACTTGCAGGGGGCACTGCGTTGTATTGGCATCCCATCGCAACATGTTGCCCATACAGTCATCGAAAAACCTAAGTTTTTTTTGTCTAATTCGGAGTTTTGATGCTCATGCAACGTTTCGACAGCTGATGGTCGACAGACCATGAACCAGACCGCCGTGGGTGGGTCAATCCGACACATTCATCGGTACGCCTATCTCAAACCATGCAGACTCGTGGCAAGTGGCGCTACGGAACGGCACGTGGGGCTTACGTACTTTGCCACAAAGTCTGTGGAGCTTCGAACCTTGGGGTACGCTATTCTCTCTGGTTTCCTCTGTGATAACGCCTTAGAACGGGCCAATCCGTTCCGGCAGACTAGGGAGAAGAGGGAAACGGCGCATAGGTCCAAGGCAGGACCAAGCACCGGTGCGACTGAGGAGATTCGAGATGTTATGCACACGCTGCAGAAGTTCTACATGAGCAATTACGTGGATGGCCCTGGTGCTTCTCTCCCTTTTTCCGAGGAGTGGTGGAATCCCATTATCAACGAGCACACGTCAGATGACGACAAGAACGGTGAGAAGGGGGTTGGCCGTTACATTGCGTCACTCGCTGCGATGACGACCAAGATTGAAGAAGCGCAGGAAAATGTCGTGTTCTGCTGGGAAAAGGCGAAGTTGGATGTTCGCCTCTATCTAATTGCGAACCGATTGAAGATCATGGGCGAAAGATTGTGCACGCACAAGATTCCCGACTCTGGTGGTCGTTTCTTGCTGACTTCCAAGGACTGTCCCTGGCAAATTCCCCACACAGACTACGAGGTTGAAGTGAACAACACAGCTCCTCTCGTGGTGTCCGACACACCGGGTTACTTCATCGTGGGTACTGCAGAAGAAGCGGGACGACTCTGGGTTTTGCAATGCTCTCATAGGTTCTTATGCCTCCCGAATGACGCGCGTCGGGTCGCAGGTGCGGAGGCACATCCCATGGATTTCGTCACAACCCCTCCCGTCTCCGGTTTCATTGGTCGCGGGGACCTCATTCATGGCGGAGCTGCTCATACAGATCAGAGGTAACCCTTCTGTTCTCGCTACTACCTCTACCTCCGCCCGGTCAAGCAGCGGATCCAGAACAAGGTGCACCTCGTCGAGGACAGCAGTCCTACTTTCGACGAGTCCACTGTACCGAGGGAAGAAGAAACTCCGGCAGCTGGGATGGAAGACGAAGACGATGATGCAGGAAACAGGTCCGGCGTTGATCGATCCCAGTCGGACGTCCAGTCCCGGAAATATGATGATCGGGACAAATCTTCAGAAGGCCTCCTCCGAGTCCTGAGAATCCAAGCAGAAGTTCTAATAGTGGTTCGGACAATTTCGATTCCAGTGATTCAGACGGCGAATACGAAGATTAGTAAGAAATCAAAGACGATGGATAACGTAGTGAGTAATTGAGTGCGGGAAATGAAGTAAAATGACTTTCTACTAATCCACATTTGCTGACAATGATTATCATAAACGTGTTTCACGGACTTAAATCATTCGGAAACGTGCTCCTCCGATGTCTACGACTACATTTCGATGGTAAGTTGATTTAAGCAGACAAATTGCTATGTTATGGCTGAATCCAAAGAAAACCCCTTCTTATGAATTTTCTACTCGCCTACAATGCCCTGTCCTACCCCTATTGAAAGTAGTTCGGGCCTCTTCCTCCCATCGGGATGCTTTCAGAGGTATACCCGTCACCAACTTTGAAGCACGTGCGTAAATGGATTTTCTATGCGCAGATTACGTGCTCATTACATAGCATTTATTTTAAATAAATATTAATATCAAATGTAACTTAGATAAAAGATTACGGACTTAAATTTGGAAATTTAATTAATACATTAAATTTCGGAATTTCGGATTATTTTTCTTTACATGCCTGCAATCCTTCTCATTTTTTGATTAAATTTGCACGACTCCCTTTCATACCATAAACTCGTTTCAAACAGACTTAATGACCGTACACAAGAATGCAGCCAACGCACTACATATTTTCATTCAACTTATGCCCATTCGGTCGTGTTGATCTTTACTATACGATTCAGCTTGAGCAAATCAAAAAATCTAAGAGAAAATTGGTTTGCCAGCTTGCACATATCTGCGCTCATAACTAGCGTGGCGTGCACGAAATGTGTACATTATCCTAACAAACTACGTTTCATCGTTCGCAAAATTGAACAGAAGACCGAAACGAAAAATATGTGGTGGCCAGGTACATTGCTCACAGTTTCCGTCTCCTGTCACTGAACAGACTTACGTACAAGTGTTGTTATCAAATTCGACGCCATGAATGGTATCGCTGAAAGTCGGGAAGAGTTTTAGGTTCTATCATGTACAGATATCATGAATGCCGGTCAGGCGTTGTTCAAATGGCGTCCCGAGGCTCTCCCCGGACAGAAACAGGACCCTCACGACCACTTAATCAACGCTCATGAGCTTCCTTCCTCAGATGAAGAGTTGAGCAACGAAGATGACGAGTTTCTTCCTGACAAACCGGACCGTACCTATTCTCTCCGACGTCGTCATCGGAAGAAAAAAGTGAAGGTGGAGCCCACGGAAAGTGAGGAAAAGCCTTTGGAGAAAGCAACCGCCTGCAGTACCCTTCATCGCAAGGTGGCCATTTTGCAGGCAGCATTTCGCAACATGGAACGAACCCAAGCTCTCAGTACATTGAAAGATGAGATACAAACACCTGCATTGCATGAAACACCGATCATATACGTAGCAGCGGGAATGAATGACTTGTTATACAACGAACCATTCCTTCAAGTATGTTAAAATTCTGTGCTTGCTCGCATGCATGATCCGGCATTCATCATGAAGACAAGTTCCTTGGAAGCCTCTGCTGACTGTACGTTATCACAGATGGATTCTCTGCTTCAATTTCTGTAATGTTCTATTCCTGGTAGGTTCACCATATATCCAGCGCAAGAAAAGATCGCTTCCACAGTTCCTGAGACCGTTGGAGTGTATCGTTCATCATCCACGGACATGGTGCAGGTTTTCACAGGACAGGCGTACAAACCCGACGTACAGGAAATGCTCGTGAAATGGAAGGATTCAAGGGAAACGAAGAAGCCCTACATTGCTCGGATCTTGGGACACGGAGTCAATGTGGGTACACATTCTAATAACGCTTCGTTCAAAACCCCAGGTGTGTCTTGCGCGTGGTGGCTCGGTGGCGAGGAGACGATCCAAACCATTACTCGAGATCAATCTGAGTATGATACGACAAATTATCGCTTCCGGTTTCCGTTATTCACGAAGCATCTACCGAAGGATGAGTATGCCAAGAGTGTTAAACATCTAACCAAGGGATCTCGTATGCAGTAACCATGTGTAACTCATCTCACATTTAGATTTGGGTGGGTCCCACACGTCAAACAAGCATAAAAACTTTCATTCAAGAAATTAGAAGACAGGCGCGACATCCTAGGGACAATTTATTTCAAGGTTACGTATACTCAAGCCGTTGAAGAATGCGCATGAAATGAGCTCTTGCAACACATTAGGGCACTCCTTTTTTGATAAGTGGAGGAGTACAGTAAACTTTGGATATACGTTTGGCACGGAACATGAGTTTCAATAGGCAAAATTCATGCGTTTCATGTCTTTTACTTCCCCTACAGCTTATCTTTCCAATAAACAATCGAGTTTAGCCGAGGTGGTCAAACAACCTGAGTGGGGCATTAGTGTCGAATGTTGGCTCCTCACTTTCGAGCTCATCATCCTCAGCTGGACCCGACACATCTTGAGATGCTTCTTCACTAGCATTAGGTCGTGGAAAGTTTAGCTTGTTAAATGTTTGGCACGAAATGCGGAGCGCCTTGCCCGTCACAACTTTCTGGATCACATCATTAGTCGGCAGGACAAGGATGGACATAATCTTATCGTTCGCCTACTATGTTACAGAAAAAGAATGAATCTCATCCATTTTACGTTTTACGCAGAACTGCAGAATCCATGTGATCATGGTGGCAACTATGAATGTGTACTGAAACGTGGAGGTCATGACAAACAGGTAGAGTTCGGGTTTTGTGTGTCCAATAATTTGCATGAGAAGCAAAAAGGCAATACGTAGAGTGTGGAATTCCTTGCGAAATTATTGCACAACATAGCGATCGTTGGCGACTTCCATCCCTGCTTTTTATCTTACAATAAAACACAACTGGGTAGAAATAGAATATAAGAATTCTTTTCATACCCTTTGGTTAGCCTCAACAGTCTCCATTGGCACACGGATGCTGTGAAAACTTGAAACTATAGTAGACGCATAGATCCTGGATAGATTAACACCTACTTCTGTGGACGGGAGTTCTTAAAACGTGAACATATCTTCGTTATCATCTTAACATGCACCAAACGCCTCGACAACGTAGTTGCGGTCATGCTCAGGTCCTTGCTAGCCTTGCAGGTATTCCTTTTCGTGCTGGAACCCGTACCAGTCTTGCCCTGAACGGCTTGGCCATTTAAATCGTGATAACACATCTTTTTACAATCTCGTACTATTTGGAGTAGCATAAAGGATAGATTCAAAGACCTCTATCGACACGCACACCTACGAAATCACATCTCACAGAGCAATTCTGTTCAGTCAATAAATAAACGCACCACGGTCTGGCCAAGCACCTGCGCAGTTACGCTAGACTAACGTAAGTATCAATACAATCAAGAAATAAAATGGCAGGAGTTTTCATGAAAATGCAAATGTTCTATGCTCATTTACATGCACAGAACATTTGCATATAAGCTTATATGTAAGATGTTTAATATCTTTAAATTAAATATATTTATATAATTAAGTGTTTTCTTCTAAATCGATTGCTTTCTTTCGTAATTTATAGGATAACATAATGATATGATGTTATTTCTATAATACAATATGATATTATCATACATTTTGAATAATCTTTTAAATGACTGACTTCGCAAGTGATTTTGAATTATTTAGAATTGAAATATGCCGATCATAAATAAAGAACTGATAAGAAAATTAGGTAACAAAATGGATACGCAAGTAAAAGAAAAGTTTCTTTTCCGTGCGTATTCATTGTTGTGATCAAGAGATCGAAATGTAAGTTCGGACAAGAAATCTGTTTCTACGTATTAATTCAGTTTTGCGGTCTTTTGTTCGTGGGATGAGATCTGGGTTGTACTATTGAATCAAAAAATTAAAGGTATTCTGAGAAAAGCATGAAAGGAATTTTAGGAGTGATTAAAGTGTGACTAAATTTTACTTACTAAATCGATATTCGGTTAACTAGTCAGTTAGCAATAAACCGATTTTGCACTTAGTTTGTGATTTAAAAGCAGGTACCTTGCTGAATCTAAAAAACTTAAACTGGCTAGTGTGTACAGGTGAAGTAAAGAAGACGTTTGGTGATGATTAAAACCTGTTGATATCGAAAGTTTTAGGCATCACGATTTGGATGAACAATTTTTATCACTGTCGCAATCGAAGGCCTTCATGCACCCCGCATCGTCCTACATTGGCCGCAGCCCACCCCCAATGAAATTTTCACTTAATAAATTATCACATCGTATACAGCCACGACCCATTTCGGCCCCGAAATCTTCTGCGGGAATTAGAAGGCATTTCAATATGTTTCAAACAGTCCATAGGAATCTTTTGCAGGTCTTTTGAATCCCTCTGCACGCCGCGCGGGTACCGTTGATGTAGAATACGTATGCTATGCTTTTAAAACATCTTCATCCTGATATGGCAACGACTGGTTGGATGCGGTACGTCACAGAATATAATTGCTGTCACGCGCGATAAAGCTGCTGAGATTGAGAGAGTGAAGGATTGTCTGCGGAACAAATCAAAAGGACGCTCATTTACGAACCGCAACGTTTCCTAGAAAAGTACGCTTACTTACTTCGCAACGCGGACGCTAAAAAACGAAGCGGTGAGAACGAATGTCGGCTCGGCAGAGAGGGAAAGGTTGAAAGAATAACTCGATAGCGGGCGCCAGTCACTTGTCCCTCGGTTGATGCCGAGTCGCTCGGAAAGTGCTGTCCTTTATAGCCCCCTTCTTCCGGTAGCGCAAGCGAAAGCGCTCGGTTTGAACACCGCAAGACCGGAGACAGGATTCGGGCCCCCAGAGAATTCTGCGTGTGTGTCCCGAGAAAATTCTAGGTTACGCTTCACAGTCCTATAACCCCAGAAACTATGCTACCAAAAAGTAACGCTTGTCAGCGTAAGAGATGCAAAAAAGTATTGTTACCCAAGTAGTTTCGCTTGGGGACAAATATCTGCGGTTGCGGGCAGTAGTTGTGTCCAACGGACCGCAAACCAGCAAGCCCGGAAGAAACCCATATTTTCACACCGGTGATTCATCCGAAAGAGGAATCAATAATCGACCCACAGTCTGTGGATTCCGTATGGTGTGCGTTCCGCGGTACAAACGTGAGGCAACGCAACAGAGAGACTGTGCAAAGGGGAAAATAGTTCTTTTTGGTCCACAAACACTGCCGCACCAGATGTACGTGGTGCAATCGGGAGACCAACCAAACACCAACAAATGAATGTAGTGCTAGCTGTTTAAGGTACACCATAGAGTAGTCTAGTAAATATAATAGCGGGTAGAGCTAGTTCTATAACAGTACAGTAACGATTACTAGTCAAGTAGTGTCGAAATGCCCAGAACCTATTACTAGGATTTCGGGATGGACTTCGCAGCCCTAAAACGTTCGTAGCTATTTCTAGCTCGAACGGGGTAAATACGGCTAGCGTCAGCAGTCCTATACCTCGTGCAGGTATGATGGCCGAAGCCGGGGGAAAGGGGTAAATTACGGTAGGAATTAAAGGAAGGTGCAAATAAAGGATAGGGGCGGATCGCTCGCAGAGAGGGAAAGGGGACGCGCGGACGCTCGCGTTCGCGCTTCGCTCGGGTGGGAGGTGGAGAGCACCTCCGGCGGCTCCCGAAGGACGCGACCACAACGGACTTCCTCGAGGGAAGACTACTGGCACTGACCTCCACCGACCTACTGGCGCTGAGGGGTACTGGCCTTGAGGGGAAAGATCCAGGAGGGGAAGCAAAGTCTGGTCGTGCCACCTCGTCGGGGATCTAAAGGGAAAGTAGGTTTCCTTTTAGTCAGCGGCCGCGGGATGGGACGCGCGGGCGCCACATAAATACTTAAACTAGCGTAGAAACTACCTACTTGGAGGCTTGAGTCTTATAGCCTTAAAGTGTAAGTTACACTAAATATCGAGTAGTATTCTAGCCAAGTGGGCTGGCGTGGCCGCACTACTTTCGATTAAAGTACTAATTAATTGTTGGGTACACTAGTTAATGGTATACTACAATTATTAGTACCACTTGCCATGCGCGGCGACGCCTCTAGTGCGCGGCTGCGAAGCGCGCGCCCAGGGTGCCAAGCGACGAGACTCGAGCGTTGCCCAAGCGGATGGCTCGGATCTCGCGTCGCAGCTCTGCGCTGCACAAAGTATTTCCCTATTTATACTTAAATTACGGGAAATAAATTGTGCATTCTGGAAATTAGAACTAATGTATAACTAAATTAAATTTTTATATATTTCCGCTGGCCAAGGGTTCCAGTTGATTTCACCAGTGGGTTGTATATTTTTAACAATTATCTACCTCATAGCGTTATGCTACAGTCAATCTTATTGTGTGAAGTATTGTGTGAAGAGTTTGATTTGATGCAACGAAGACGTAGCTCTAAATCATGAGACGAAAACAGTAGAGTAAAATAACAGTAGCAGGATGCAGAACAAGGGCGGGGGAAGACTGCCAACAACCTAGTTTGTTCTCATGATGCATGCGTTCCATCATTACGTAGTGAGAGCTCAGAAACAGCAAAGGAAATTAGCGATTGTAAATTTAAGAGTAAGTGCGAATTGGAGAAGACGGTTGTTGTTTTACGGAAGAAGAGCGCTACAAAGGATGCTGAGTCTCTGCACATGCTGCAAAGCTGAAAGACGCAGTTTATTGAGAATATGCAGGAAAAACCGCAGAAGCAGCTGAGCTTGGACAAGTTGAAGATGATGGAGAGGAAGTTGAGCGTGAGAATGCGGCGCCACAGAAAGAAGTTGAATCCTCCGGGGGTGAAACAGGCGAATAAAACCCCCTGAAGTTGTTAACCATAACGAAACATCAGCCACTAATGATTCGCTTCCAAATTAGTACCAAAAAGGCGTTTAACATAATGAAGATGTGCGTACGGATGGTAAACGCCGTTTAAAAATGGTAGCACGGAGCAAGAAATATAATTCTGGTGCGGTATCACGTGCAGCTGGCAGGTGCTGCGTAGCGCGGTCTCGACCGCCCACCAAGACACGCAGGCCAACCAGAATAATGCTTTCGTGCTGATGGTTAACTTCTCGACTACATGTAAACATGTACTGTACACGTTACAATGTAGACACACACACCCATACAAATTGAACTTAATGTATATATATATATATATATATATATATACATATAAAGCT
>JAVCKV010167665.1:0-17729 GCA_032274145.1 Herpochondria borealis | reverse complement strand
CTAGGCTCAGCGTGAGCTTTGCCCTGGCTACGACTGCAGGTTTGCAAAGTCTACGACACTGCATCTTGAGGGGATCAAGATTGACGTTCATCGAGTGCTTAGTCCTGGTCCGTTTGGTGTCTGGACGAAACTCAACAACCTGACTCATGGTGTTGCCAATATTACGAACGTCAATACTCCCACTTCCACAAGACAGACAGCCTTCTGCACAGCTGCTACCACGCGAACCTCAACCAGGCGGAGATGGTGTTGTCAAATGTATGAGACGTTGCACTCTTGGCTGGATCTCCGAAGAGCATTGACTTCGATGCTGATGAGTGTGCTGTGATTTGACAGGTGGTGCAGACTACTGAGCGTGGATATGGCCTTCCACTGCCCTCTGAACTATCATGGTATGCAAAGGTGTCAATTGATGCGGCTGACCTCGAAGCACTTCAGCCCTACCTTGTCAAAGGAGAAGAGGGCGGTTTCGGTGCGTTGGCACCTGCCATGTTACGTGCCATGCCAATGAGAGACCGTCCAGCATACGCTCTTGCCATGGGCTTTTCCACAGGTAGTGAACTAATTGATCGGCTGAAGTGCCTCATCAAATGATGATAGCTCAGGTCAAGACCAGGGTGGCGCAACCTTGGTCATCGATACACACATCTGACCAAAGTTGGAATTTGGACGGGAGATACTCTCGATTGTCAAGGTTGCATTGGCTGTCCAGTCATCGAAGGTAAACCATGTTCTCGTCAATGGGCGAAAGACTCCAAGTGATCCTTGTCCGTCACAATTCCAGTCGCCCATGGCGGCGATATCTCTACGTTGTTCGATGGAGAACGTGGTCTTGACGTCATTGATGATGAGTTGGGCCAAACCGTGTTCCGGCAACCCTGCGACCCCTACGTTCTCTCACGTTGCTTCGGCCTCAATCTGTTCTATCGGCCCGATAATGACGCAGCAGTGGTCGCTGCCGCTGGAGACGATCGGCTCAGTTCGACCTGGGAGACAAGAGGAGGTCCACCCCTGCAATCTGGCGCCGGCGGCTCAGAAACGAGTCCGGATTGCTTGCATGATCGGCATCCTTGGGTTCCCCTTGCCCAGGGCGACACCCGAACGACCAAGTACGTAGGGGTTCGGGTCGCACGTGCTGACAGGGAAAGAGGCGGGCCTGTTGGGGTTCGCCACTACGACCAGGGTCGTATTGATACCGGCAAACTCATTGTAGAGATTGCACAGTGACGCATCTGCTGGGCTTCAGTCTTCGTCACATGCTCTTCGCGGTCAGCGAATTGTCCGCAGTGATCAATGAATTTCTGAAGCAGACCCTCGGCAACCCGTTGATCGTTGGTCAAGAACTCATTTGGAGCGCCAAGTGCGCAAAGCACAGTTTCTGCCAACGAGCGAGCGTCAAAGATCAGTGAATTCGTGAGTGTCGGTTTGGCAAATTTGTTGGCGGTGCCTCTGGTTCCGTGCTCGGCAACGGACAGAGCCCGTTGTGGGACGACACGTGTCGAAGTCAAAGAGGCACGGTGGTTGCGCTGAGCAAAGTAGTCCTATGTTGCTCGGTGTAACGTTGCCATGGATCCGACCCGCGTCATGGATGGTGGACAGGGCTGAACCAATGGACGCGACAACAAAATGAACTGCGCTGGCAGACAGTGCTCGCTGCATCAAGAGGCCTTTGAGGGTCCCTCATTGCATAGTTCGAGCACAATCAAACCAGCAAGCTCGCCTCATATCTGGTCGGTGTGGTCTTCGAGGATCGTGACGGTGTTCAGGTGAACAAATTGCCAAAGAGCCTGCGCTTCCTAGACCGAAATCCCCTCAGGTGGAGCTTCTTGCTTCTTTTATGTGCGTTGAGCCGTCAATTTGAGGAGTGGTGCCTGAACCACCTTTGCCGAGGAGATCAAGAAGACGAATCTTTCCGGACTAATGGTCACGACTAGAGTCACCGAGAAACACTTCAGAGTGCAAGTACATAAATGTATGGGAATGACCGGAAATGCACTCCTACATAAACCCGCGATTAGCCAGGGCTTCTGCAATTTGAACCGTATTCAACGCCTATCCGACACAAACGCATTTGCGACACTCTGCTTGATTTGTGGGCTTAGCTACTACAACACACTAAAAAGTCTCTAATGATGGCAAGGCAGCCGCAAATACATTCCGATTGGTCCGCTCTCTGTGTGTGCAAGATCTGTTTTCGGCTTCAGCAGGTTCAAGAGCCGGCAATCTACAAGGCGCCTTCGATGTTACAGTGAAGTTGAGCGAGAATTTTCGAGGCGATAGGGTCAAGCTCTAGTTCGACTTGCCCCCATGATGAGCAAACAAAAACAGCGGCGGCGCCTGCTAGTGCACCTTCTGATAGGTCAATAACAGGATACCGGTAACAGTAATACATGCCGAGATAACCCACTTGGTAATTGTCTCTCGCCCTTTGATTTCTTTGAAATAAAAGATGCCCCACAAACCTTTCGCGTTTTATCAAGATACGGTGGGTGAGTACATGAGCAATGACATCTACTTCCTCGCGGTGCTTTCCCTTACCTGATACCAGAATCTGCACTTGACATAGACTAAAGCCAACCCCTTGTCCAAGATACGTCACTGCGAGGATTGAGCCAAAGTTAGCAATACTGTAGAGACTACCAGCCAGGAATCCTGGTGCCCACAATTTGTCCAAATGAAAATCAGGCAGGGAATCCACAGCGTCTCGAAAGTTGTACCGATGCTTGTGCAACTGGAAGAGAAAGAGAACAACCCAGATCATGGTGTTGACAATCATGGAACCAACTGCGTACGATACAAGATAGGCTGCTCCACCAAATCCTTCTCGCTTCGCAAAATGCAAAGGTATCAGATTCAATCCTCCCCATAAACCATTCACCATCGCGCCACAAACACCGAGTTGACGCTTCGTCATGGCGACACGTCCACCAAATAAAACCACGCGACCTTTGTCAACTGGCTTGTCCATGGAAGAGTATTTGTTGCTTTCATCATCTTCCACCAGGGCTGCTAGCTCCAATGGGTTCAACGAACCTGACGCTGGAGCTGGATACGATTCATCTCCTACTGTTTTTCGTTTTATTGTGGTTTTTCCCTCCTCACTGTCAGCGTCGGTGTCGTCCACTTCTTTCTGGGTCTCGGGCTTCCTCGAGGGTGGCTGTGGTTTCGAATACTGACTCATACCAATCAATCCAATACCCAGCGTTGTAAATGCAACGCCAGTATGGAAGACATTCTTCACCTCTTCCTTGAAGATTAGAATTCCCCAAATAAAACTCGTGATTACATAACAAGAGGACCATACACCAACACAAATTGCAAGACCAGCATTCCGAATCCCGTAGATACCACATGCGGCAGCTGTAGTGACGTTAGATGAATCAATCCTAGCAGAACATGGACATGAATATGCCAAATTACTTTTAAAGAGTGAACGCACCTGGAACCCAGAATAGACCTGAGAATATGCCCCAGCTTGTCCATCGAATCTCCTCGCCTGAAGATGAAAGGTGGTTAACAATCAAAGCCCTCGTAGCACACGACGACAGGTAGCAGAAAGGAGGACTTACCCAAGAAGTAAACTAACCAGCAAGTGACGAAGCACGTCATGGTCTTATAGGACTGGAACGAAGGAGAGTTAGCGTCAGTATCCCTTCCCATCTGAACTTTTCAATCATATCCACCCTCAATCATAACTTACCTGCATAACGAGAGGGTCAACATCGACCTTCGTTCCTTTGATTGGGACCCCAAAAGATCCAAAACCGAGGATGGCCAAAACCGCAGCGGGCCAACCACACCACTGTGTACAACCCTCAAAGATCGACACGGGCATTCTTGTGCGTGTGAGAGGTAGGAATGGGCGCTAATACAAGGTACAGGAAAGGAAGCGACTCAACAATGACCACTGATAGGCTTGTCAACGCGGATAATGACAAGAGAGCTGAGCAGAGCGGAGAGGCGAGCAGAAGAACCGCTTGATGTCTTTTAGCACTGTACTGTGCATTATATTACTGTACTAGTATCTTGTACTGTGCAGCATATTACTGTCTCAAGTAGATTGACTTCCGGAGTAACTTTGAAATTCCACATTCCCTCACAAATAATTCACATTCGCCGAACCTCGGTTCGTACGTACACACGTACAGACATTCTTCGCCTGGTAGGGACATCCGGCTTGTGCTCAGTAGCAGTTATGTCCATGCGGAAATTAGACAGATGTCCCTGTCAGGGCTCAGCACCTGAGCAACTGACGTACGACAGCTGGCCGGATACCATGCATCACACATCTCGAGAACCGTAGATTCTGGTAGTTACAGCACGGCCATCACCACACATTCAACATTCCTCGTTACAGTTCCAAGTTGCTACTTCTTACTTTGTACTCAAGCCTCAACAAAGAACAATGAAGTCCTCTGTTCTTCTCTTGGCTATCACCGGCTCTGCCGCTGCGTTTGTGAGCGTCCCATCTTCCAGACAATCAACAGCACTATTTGGTGGGGCTCAGGGACATGCAACCACTCTTGAAGGAAAGAAGGATCGAGTAGCCAGTATGAAGGGCCTCTTGGATACATCTCAAATGATCTTTACTGTCCCTGCTAGCTCTATCACTGTCGCTGAAAGCGAGCTACTGAGACGTTCCCTCCCTGAGGGAACTACTGCTGCCGTCGTTAAGAATACGCTCATGGCTCGTGCAGTTGAAGGCACTGACTATGAGGCTGCTTCCGAGATGTTGAAAGGCGCCAACATGTGGTTCTTTATCGAGGAAGATATCGGGGCTTCTATTAAGGCATACAATGGTTTCCTCAAAGAGACTGGAAAACAGGAGACTCACGGAGTTCTTGGAGGAGTTATTGAGTCAACCGCATATGATGCCAAGGGTGTTGCAGCTATTGGCAAGCTCCCAAGCAAGGACGAGCTTTACGCACAGATTGCCGGATCCATCAAGGCTATTCCTACCAAGGTTGCCAGAGTCATCAAGGCACCAAACTCCAAGCTTGCGCGAGCTATCAAGCTCGCCACGGATGCGAACAACGAGTAAACTTTCTTTTACAATAATAATAATACTAAATAGTGGTCTTGTTAAGATGATTCTGCGGGATGGACTTAGTCCATCCATTCAAGTATACAAGTGCTTGTGTTTGCAGATCTGCAGCCCGCCCCCATCTCCTCTACCAAGTGTTGAATGAGATTAGTTTACACGCGCAGTACAGGCGCGTGATGGATGTGGATGTTTTGTGACTGCTGAGTGTCACTTGGGAAGCCTACTGATACCAAGATTGAGTTGATATCCGTTTTGTTGAGGAAATTTCAACTTTGTAACAACTTTGTTGACACCATACTCATACTCATCCTCATACCATGGACGAGGATCCATTTGCATGCTTTGACGAGGACAGCGAAGAGGATCATGATGAAGACAATCAAGACGACACAGGACATGTAGCCATTCCAGCTCGAGATGATGAATGTGGAGTGTTGACCTTCCACCGAGGAACAGAGCAGTCGCTACGAAACTATGTTCGAAACCACCTCTCTGGCGACGCCGAACAAAGGACTCCAGAATCTGTTATGGATGCGGTGGACGATTTCTGTGCACAACGTCACTGGATGATGCACGTTGGGCCTGAGAAGAGACATCAGCTCGAAGCCAGCCTTCGCGAATGCGTGTCAAGCAGGTCTTCTTCGGGGAGTCCCTTCGTACTTCTAGAACTTGGAACCTATTGTGGTTACTCTTCTATTCTCTGGGCAAATGCTCTGCAGAAACTGGGTGTTGATTTCCACATCTATACTGTTGAAGCTAGTCTAGAATTCGCTGGAGTCGCCAAGGGCCTCATCGATCTGGCAGGACTTGCTTCGCACATATCCGTCCTACATTTGGATCTTTTGCAGAACCAGAAGCTCGTTCACCTTCTCTCAACAAACAGCGTGTCAACGGTTGACCTACTGTTTATCGATCATGATAAGGAGGCCTACCTGGAGGACCTCCAAGAGCTGGAACGAGCGAGACTCGTCCGAGCTGGCGTGCATGTCGTGGCTGACAACATTTTGTTCGCACGCATCGACGACTACCGCAGGTACATGCAAGAGCTCGCTGCTAAGGGAATCGTGCGGTCACGCCTAGAAAAGGCGTCACTAGAGTACAGTGAAATTGAACGACAGAGTGCATCGGACCCGAGCCTCTACGAGGATGGAATCGGTAAGAAAACGTGACTGTCTGGTCGTGTCTTGCCCAATATGTCGATACATTTGTCCATTCACTATGCGCATTCACTGTCTCATGATTTTCTCCTCGCTTCAGAAATCACTGTCTACCTTAGAGATCCAGATTGATTCGGCAGACTCCCCAGTTTCTTTGCTAACCGCGCTCGCTTGGGATAAATCCGCCGCATTCTTCGGTCGCGTGAAGGAGGGTTGTCTGACTCCTGCCACTCGCTGGGGCAATAAACTCAGTGAATTCTCAAGTCTGGCATACAGTCTACATTACAAACTAAAACGAAAACTATGGCCGGTCTCCGAGAACTTTCTATCTCGCCACGCCACTCCGCAATGGTTTACCGTCCTCTAGAGAGCAATTACCACCACTAGGTGAATTCAGTTTCAGCTGCAGGGAACTTGCCACTTGTGTTCGGGCAGAACACGAATGTGGTCACTTCTCGTATGTGCACCATAGTAGCGTTCACCTACTTCGAAGTCGGTTCATTGGTGACAACGTCCCAGTGAGATCGTTGCCGCTCCTTATATTTGCCATCTACACGGAAAGTTCGCCTGTCCTGTGATAGAAGAGAACCACACAAGTCTGTCTGGTAGAGAGGGCACAAGACGATACAAATTTATCAGAGGCCACAGCACAATCGTCAACAAGTGGTCTGCGTGGATTGTGCGTTGTTGAATGCGTGATGTTGTGTCGGAGGTTTGGGCACTCCGTTCTCCGTGGCCTCTGCTGTCGCGCTGGGACACGCCTCGTCGGCAATATCTGGCGCTCTGGGTCTTATAAGATGCGGCGTCACGTGTCATGTTGTAATAATATATATATATAATCTATAGACATATGTAAGGCCTTCTAACTAGATGGCAGGCAATTCCGTTCGGCAGATTGGACATTCCATTTTCACATCCATCCATTGAATCAAACAATCCTTGTGAAAAATATGCTCACATGGCGCCAGCATGTAACCTTTGCGATTGTGGTGGTCAATGCCATTACAGCAAATAACGCAGTCAAGGGCTGCAGTTGGTGGGGCTACAGATTCTGAGGTCATGGTTGTGGTTGTTTGGTCTTGCCTTCCACCCTTCAAGCGGTTCCTCGTTCCCCCTGTCTTGGTCTTCAGAGGCTCTGCAGTGCCGCTTGCGAGCGGTGCTGGTGACGGTGGTGGGCTTCTGTCCAAATCCGTACCTTCAGGCAAAAGATTAGGCGGAACCTTCCGATGGTAGTCAAACTTGGGAGGCAAGAACCGTGCAGGGATCATGAATCTGGCACCGTACTTGCCTTGAGCAATCAATATGGCGGTCTGAATGCCAACCCATACGATCAGCATCTCCACCATAACGTAGTTGGTCAACGAGTCGGGGTACACTTCCTTGAGAAAGTTGTTTTTGACGGCGAACATGTACAACGGCGCCACACAGCGAGTGACACTCATACCATAGATGTAATACGTGTGCAAGGGACGTTTGGCTTCAGTAATCACATTTTGAATGATTTGCGGCACCCAGAAGGAGTATAGACAAAGGATGTACACTGTTCGGTACTCTTCACCGGCATAGAAGAATGCTAAGAAAGCGCCCATCAATGCAACATAGAATCGCAAGTGAAGCATGGCAACCTGCCGCCGCAATACCTCGGTAGTGCTCTGTCCTCCATTGGCATTGTTTCTTGCTTGTATGATTATAGCCATATACTTCATTTCAATAACACAAAAAATCAACAATTTGAAGAACGCAACACTGGCAAAGGCCGTGAACAACGGTTGCATAGCGAGGCTGAGATAGATGTGACCAAGGCAAAGGAGGGCATCCAACACTGTCTGCCATCCGATGCACATCAACGAGACGCGAGTAGCAGTAGACTGGTGTTGGGTATGAAGCAGTTGTCTGAGTAGCACGACAATCTGAGTCAGACATGTCAACATCATGTAAAAGCTGTAGTTGATGGCTTTTCCTGTCGTATGCTCCCAGTCCGTGCGGATAGCGGTGGCGTTCAAAGAAGAAGTAAAGTCACAATTCGGCGAATGGATGGATCCATTCATGGCCAAAACTAGGGCCTGATCCTGTATAGAATTGATCATTGTGTGTGCCTTTCGACTTGACGATGATTCGGCATGCTTGCGCTTCAGGTGCGCTCCCTTACTCGATCCCTCTTCGTCCGAGTCTTGGCCTTCTTCAGGCTCCTTCTTGAGACGTTCCGGGTCGAGACTTTTTGTCTCAAGAGTGTGACGTGACATCAGATTTTTCCATTCACCAAGACTCCACTCTGTCTCTTTCACATCTAGGTTGATCTCAAACTCACATCTCCCAGCATTTGCTTCAAGTAATTGTTCTCGGGTAGGCATCCGGCGCGCAGCCGGAGTATTGGCCTTGCGGACACTCTCCTGTTTGTCGTCTGGCACATATGGGTACCCCATAACTGTCTTTGACGTGTCTTCCAGTCCTATTTCCACTTCGCGCATCCTTCTTCCGACTCTAGAAAGATCGGTTTCATTCAGAAGTACCGAGTCAGATTCAAGCGAGACTTCGTCGATCGTTGCGTTCAAGCTTTCCAAGACAGTTTCGTTCGCGTCTTTTCCAGTTAAGGTGTCAGTGGTGGATGAGTTATCAGTGGATTCGCTCAAACGTCGGTGTGTGCTTGTTGCTGATTGCGGACCACGAGTCTCCTCCCAGAACATGTGCAAAAGGTCAAAGAACCATCCTGATTGATCAAAGGTGCTGAAAACAGGAGACTCGAGGTCCAAGGATTCCATTGTTTCCCAGTTGTCAGCATCCTCCTCGTCCAGGACATCGAATGGGAATAGGTCCAGGGTATGATCGCGAATTTGAACAATCTCAGCCTCATCCGCGTTCGCGTCCAGCTGGTCTACAAGATCTGTCAACCGACGTCTCTTGACCTCCATCTCCACTGTTTCAGCCGGCTTGAGCTTTTTCGGAGCACCTTTCTTTTCCGAGTCATCCGACATGATAAAAGCACTACGACCAGGGGCGGCATTCGAGACTAGCGATATGCGACCAATTGAGTGTACCATCACGCCACGCACTCGCAACAGAATGTCTCTTCGTGTGGAGTATCCGACTGTGTTAGAATCGTAAAGCTTGACAAAGCCGTCGACAAGACTAAGCTCTTTCATTGCCGACACAGAACGCGAGTAGAATTGAAAGGCCGCACGTCCACGCCCTTTCGTAAGAGGGACGCTTGGGGGCGGCTCCTCCTCTGTATTTGGCACAATCTCATTCAGTTCTGGCACTCTGATCCACGGTGTTATTGCCCTCGACTTGCTTTTCAATGCTGCCACAGCCTCGGCAGTGGCCTCGTCAGCTTTGGTGGCCGTATAGTTCTGCATCTTGATCTTGGTGCCGCGAGGCAGAAGATAAACTCCAACCTTTTCCTCCATTTCCTTCATGCGTTCCTTCATTGGACCTTCCAGCTCACTGGTGCTAAGGTACTGAGTGGTCTTAGACTGGTCGTCAGTTTTCGGGTCATCATCTGGGCTTTCCTCTGACTCCTCGTCGGTGACCTCACGAATCCATTCTCCACGATAGAATCCAGTCGAATTCCAAGGATAGTGAAGAACCTTCTTTTCATCGTCAGGGTCCACCTTCTTCGGTTCCTTTGTTGTTGTCGTAGTCGTCGTCGCCTCTTCCTCTTCTTCTGGTAGCTGATCAGCCCACTTGCGAATCTGTGTCTCGTAATTGACATTCTCATTGAGCTCCACGAGACTGGCAAACCGAGGATGTGAGCGAGTCACCGTCATGAGTCGATCCTCTTGATCGCGTCGTGCAGCATAGACGGGCCCATCGAGCAACATGCTCTTCTTCGAACTCTTGCGCTTCCGCAATAAGGGGTCATTGGAGCGGCGACGAGTCGATTGTTCTTCTCCATCCATGAGCAAAAGCATGAGGAGGAACATCATGAGCAAACGTACGGATCGTTGGCGACGTTCGCGTTCTCGCCAAACTGCTTGTGCAGCAGCATCCCCACCCCAGGGGTCTTCCATTCCAGGAGGAGGAATTGGAGTGATCATGAGTGATGTCTTTTAGTAAAAGTCAAGGTTGCTTTGATTCGATTTAGATTGTCACAACCACCTGCACCACGATTGATTCGGCTCTTGATGCTTCGCTGCAGTTTCTGCCCCCAGCACTAAAATTTCCACCTGTGACACGGTACAAATCCTACAGAATGTCAATGAAAAACTCTCAATGATAACGATTCTCCTTCAATCCCAATATGGCAAATAGGATATCGAATTATCGAATGCTGTATATATTCAAAGAGCAAATTCGAAACCTCGAACGCAGTCAGCAGTGAACTCAGAAATCTTCAGCGTTGAAGCACTCTGCATTTGCTGCCTGTTGGCTTTTCGGCGGCTTGAATCTTGCTTTGTGCCTGCTGATGGATTGATTGATTATACTGGCTCCACGATACTGTCACGATGATTCTACTATACCGGGAAACTTTAAAGTTTCCCATTGAGTTCGAATAGATCACTCATCTTGCAGATGACTGACTCACTTGATTTCCAATCAGATAACTCTGCAAGACTCATTACGTCGAGAAAGTCCTACTGTATCCAGCTGATGAGCCAAGCTTCCAATCGAATGCCACACGAGTGCACTATCTGCCATACGGCGCGTATTCATCAAGACCACGCCATTATTCAAATCGGTCACAATGGAACGTATAGTATTCTGTTCTCTACTTTAAAATTTGTACAACATAGAGCATTGAAAGCCTCCTTGCGATGGCTCGACTCCTCATTCGTCTTCGGCGACAGGGTTAATCTCCATACTGCCAACTCGAATGAAAATGTCTCGAACAGCCTCAAACTTTGGTCCTGCCAATCGCACAATACGAAGATCCCCATCCAGATAGGTTGTATCCACTGCATGGTCGTTGGGATCAAACAATTCCTTGGGCATGCAGCTGTGTATTTTGCCTACCAAAGCTGGCACGTCCTGCGGCACAGTAGAACCTCGTGCCAACTCAATTTTGTGGTCGTCGAGCTCCATAAGCATGCGAGCACCTTGATTGATCGTGTACGAGCATTCGGCCGAGAATGTGCCGGAGCAATCAAAAACGCCATCCTCTCCCTGCGACAGATCCCACTGCGCAGTGTTCACCACCGATCCTTCGAGCTGCTTTGGTTGAATGCTCTGCACGAGTTCCTTGAGCCGAAATGTAGGACGCGGTCCTCCACTGAGATTGGTGGAGAACAGCAGCTGCCATTCTCCGCCCATGGCAAGATTCAAGAAACCCAGCGTTTGCGGAGGAGCATAATTTTCTTCAAGAGCGTTAACATAGTTCTCCACCGAACGAAACTCTTCTTCGGTGCCTGTCATTCGAGGCAAAAGATCTAGAAGTTGGTCCTTGATCTCATGAAGAGAAAGGGAAGACATTGGTGAATCGTCCTTCTTATTTTCGGGTGTCTCAGCAACTGCGTCAAAGTCTTGCTCTGCCACTGCAGCAGAGGACAGAGCAACAGATACTTTTCGAAGTGGAGCTTGGAGCGACAAACAATCGACGGTTTCCATACCCATCACAAAACAAAAGCAAGCGAGCGCAGAGACTTTCATTGTTGTCCAGTTGTATTGTATGATATTCTTATTCGTAGTCTATTGCTGTGCAGTCTAACAGAGAGTGCTGGTCTGGTCCGAGATCGGTTGCACATCAACAGTGCTGACGAAGAAGTCCATCAATTTGTTGGGTCGGTGACGGACGAAGTTCTGGCCACGTGCTTCTTCGTCTGGCTGTATGTCCTTCCTTAGAAAGGACACTACTGTAGGAGATAAACCCAGTAGCGGTACTTTGCACTCATTGACCCAAGCCAACCTAAAGTACTAGTAGTACAACATGTATGTAGTGTGTCAAGTCGTCGACGTTTGTACAGAGATACTATCCAACGGTATTATGTTTACAATGGGATTTGGCCGTCGGCTCCATATGTGCTGAATTCAGAAACAGACGACGTGTCTGTCTGTATGCATAGAGGTATTGCAGCAACACTTTGGTCGTTTCCAACAGTCTGTACAGTAGGTACAGCAGTTAGTGCGCGTAGCTTCCCAAAATCATTTCTTGCTTGTCGAACTACCACCAAAATCCAAAAAGGCGTTCGTCGCTGCGGCGACTGTAATAAGACCCGCACCCACGAATCCAAACCCAGTCAGGGTTTCACCCAAAATGATATTGGCCCAAATGGCACCCCACACTGGGTCCATGGCGTAAATGACCGACGCTCTTTCTGCCGTCACATTGCGTTGCGCCTTGGTCTGAATCCAGTTTGCGAGAGCCGTCGTGACGGCACTCAGGTACAAGAGTTCCAGTGGATGTGACGTTAGAGTATGAATCATATTTTCCTTGGTGAGCAAGCCTCCTGATAATGACCATATCAGTGATGCTGCCGTCACGACCCATAAACATGATGCGTTGAGACCTGTTGCATTTGGTACAGAGGCAGTCGCTTTTTCAAGTCGCAGAATGAACATGGCAGAAGCCGCGGCTGCTGCAATAGACCACAAGTCGCCCTGATTGAGAGCGATAGATGTGCCGTCATAAGCCAATAGTCCCGTACCCAAAAGAGCGGTAAAGGCTGATACCCAAGTCGGTATTGAAATGGAGCGACCCATGAGTAGATATGCAAAGAAAGGAACAAACTTGACATTCAAGTAGAGGAAAAATCCAGAGCGTTGTGCTGTAGTCGACTGGAGAGAGATTGATTCGAGATTGTTAGCATTCGATTTGTGACCAGCGTTTCCTGTTAAGGGGGTAGCATCAACGTACCTCAAGCCCAATAGCCTGGAAGGCATAACCGAGGAACATCCACAGGCCCAGTTCAATACCCCATCTCCAAGTGTTGTTAAGAATAGCCCCATTGGGTTTTACGACGTTTGTTTCAGGCTCTGCCGATGCCGACGAAATGATCCACGCAGGTGTTGCAAAGAGAGAACCCAGAAAGAATCGAACCAGTGAGAAGGAGGCTGGATCCAGGTCTTGAATGCAAGTCTTGATGACGGCATGTTGAGATCCCCAAATGATGGCTACTAAATTGAGCAGCAAAATTGACTCTGGAGGCAAACCCAAATCCAAAATGCCAGTTTTCTTCTTGCCGATGGTCCCTGTTATCGCCAATTCCTCATCTGATGATTCAGGGGCAGTCTGTACTGTTGTTGAGTCAGAGTCATCATGCTCTGATTTGTGGATGCCGCTCTCATCAAGATACGTGTACGTTTCGTCTGAATGTGACGACTCTGCTTGTTGTTGTTCGTGCAGTTGACTTGCTCGTAGCCCCGACGTCCACTGACGTTTTCGAAAGTCAGCGAACGGCTGTAACAGCCGTCGGTCTCCCCGAGGTATCGATTGCATCACTGCGAACTGTTGGTAGGCAGGAAAGGTTTGCAATCCAGGTTGATTAGGAAATTGAAACCCACTAGCAAATGCAGCTGTTTGGAGCGGAGACATAATGAGTGCTGTACCATGTAGTAGTAGTAGCGCGAGGGTTGGGTATGCCATAGATAGGGGTGTTCACCAGTTGGCTGAATCTGAATGGAATCACGAATCATTTAGTTCCGTGGTGGCGGGTTGAGGCCCTTTTTCCAGCTTGCGTTTGGCAGTTCGAACGATTGAAATATTCAGGTATGGATGATGTATAAACCACTGTAGCAATAAATATGTCAAAAGAGGCTGAGAATGGTCCTAAAACAAGAAAAATAGAGAATTCTGACTGTCCTATTCGTGAATGCCAAAATAGCGCGCGTGGCTATGCGTGAGTGAGTCTTCTAATGTTTTTCTTAGGATCGAGCTCGAGGGCCCATAATATCCGGGTTCGTACAATCGCGGTTTTTCGGCCACCGTCATTGTCCCTTCAGACATTGTTGAGACCCTTGATGGTAGTGGAGGTTCATTGAAAGGCTTCATCAATCAATCAATACAACTAAGCAAGCTAGCAAGCGCTGCACGCACATAACGCCACATACCATTCATCATCATGGGAACTGGTGACGATCGAAAGTTTCGGCGCTCGCGCAAAAACAAGCGGTCTCTGTCTCATCAGACCTTTCAATCCTACATTGGCTTTGGCTATCAATCAACAGCATGCATGACATGTTTCCTGACGCTTTACGCACTCGTCATGGTGTGTATTATTCCCATGCTTCATACGGAACCTACAGCGATCGGTCCTCTTCAGGGAGCCCATATTCCGCTTCCAGAAAAGCAACAAGAGCGCTTGGCACAAGCAGCCTCCAATTTACGGTCACAGTTTCGAAAGCTACGTCAGGGTCGCGGCGTTTCGGATGAGACATTATTGAATGAAGCCATTGCTGATTATAAAGTCTTGAGAGCCAAGAAACACGAGCTTCATGCAGCACTCAAGATGGAGCGCAAGCAGGTAGATTCCTCCTTCGAGACTTCAGGAGTGGTGGTGCTGGGCATGCATCGATCTGGAACCAGTATGTTGTCGGGTCTCTTGGTACAAGGTGTCGGTTACAATGTAGGAGGACCCTTGATCGGTGCTGCTTTTGACAATGCAAAAGGATTCTTTGAAAGAGTCGATGTGGTGCTGCAGAATGACGAATTTATGCAATCGCAACGCATTTGGTGGGCTGACGGTGTGAGAAACTATGATGGTGAGAAAGCGTATCGAGATTACAAGCGCAACAGCACCAAGATTACCTTTGCCCAGGGTGCAAGGGGTTTGGAGTTTCTCAATGATCCCAACAACGCTCCTTGGTTGCAGAAGGACCCGCGCATGTGCATTACCCTGACAACATGGTTGCATTTGTTGGACAAGAAGCCAGCAGTAGTATTTACGTATCGACATCCGCTGGAGGTTGCCCTGTCGTTGAAAAAGAGAGAAAAGGACTTCAAACTCGAATATGGTCTACGTCTATGGGTCATTTACAATATGCGTGCGATTCAGAACTCTGCAGACCTGTGTCGTGTCCTTTCCAGCAACGATGCAACCCTTGAGGATCCTCTGAGTGAGGTACAGCGCATTGCAGACGAACTCACTGCGAAGTGTGGTATGCCTCCCGGTCCCTCAAGAATAACACAAGATGAAGTGGACAAGTTTATTGATCCGGAGCTACAGCACAACAAGAAGCAGCTGGCGGCTGAAGCAGAAAAGAATACCAGAATCCTGTCGGAAGAAAATGGTTGCACGATCAAGGAGTACCAGTCAGACTTGGAAGACGGAAGTCCCGACAAAGAGCGAGAAATGGCCCTTTATATGGCGGCCATGAAAATTTACTGTGACTTCAAGTCAGGAGATGCTTATAAGTCAGACTATACATGGCCGGAGCTGCCGTAAAACTTTAACATCATATTTTGAGAGGCTAACTCTTACCAGACATTGGGAATCCTTGCTATACTTTTCACATGCAATGGACTGGCAGCTTGTTCCATCATAAGAAAGTGGACGTGACCGGCTGGTTAGCTGCTTTCAACTCCGAACTCTTCCTCCTCTCCCCTCGCATTTTTGGGCAAGGGATCCAAGTTTCCTTGAAGTCCCAAATGGATACCGCGGCATGTCAGGAACACGTATCTATCGAGGCAGAGGTGGATCAATTTGACTCGTAAGAGGTAAATAGAGCTCGTCCACTTCGTTCGCTTTTCATGAAAGATTATCCTAAGAATTATCTTCCTCGAGGTAGGATCTTCACACTTCCTGGCCTATTGACGCCACGTTCCACCACTGAAACCGCATTCGATAAGTCATCCTATAAGTGAGAGGACCTATCGCAAAGCTTCTTCGTAGTCTTTGCCGGTGCTGGTACCACGAAACTGCACATTCAGTACCAGTACCCAAAACCGCGTAGTTCTACACTACTGTGATACAATGACTACCGGCGGATGCAATACGAGTAAACAGACGTGCGCTGCCGATCGACGATGACAAAGATATCATCCCCACAATCGTTTAAACTACTGTGATTGTGCTCGAGACTAGCATTTATATATATACATACATACCAATCGTCCGTCATGTCCAATACTAACGCTGATGCTCCTGGTGGTGGCGAAGGAGACGCTCCTGGCGAAGCACAGCTGCTGGTTTCGGAGTTCCCTCCGCCACCATTTTACTACAAACAAGCGGCGACACTGACCCCTCCTCCCATCCCGGCCGAGGCCCTCGAGCGAGGGACAAAGCGAGCAGCGACAGCGGCCGCTAAAGCGAGAGAAATATCAGAACGAATGAGGTTAGGAGAGGACACTCCCAATACAGATGCTATTCTTGGAGGCGAAACGAACGACGACGAGGATGGTGAGGTTGTGGCAGTCTTTGGGGAGATTGTCGAGGTGAGTCAGTAATCGCAACGAATATATTGGCACAAGGATACTACTGGTGCTCACACATGATGCTCGCTTCTGTTACAAGGATCCATACCTTGTGGAGGTGCAAGATATCTGCGAGGATCCGACGAAGATACGAGACGAAGTTCACAGGTAAGGCCTCTGGTTGTTGTAGTACCGCGAAAATCCATTGCGCTCATGAATCCAAACACCCATGTGCTATAAGATTGAATCGAGAAGTGGTCAACCTTTTCATTGGCTTGGTTACGGATCTGGTGAAGAAGCCACTCGAGAACAAGTAAGTATCGTGGCTTCAGGCATACAGGGTGCGCTTGACCTTTGCAATCATGTTCCCTTCTGATCCCTTCCTTCCAGGAAACGACGTGACGAGCTTTCGCACAACATTTTCCTAATGCTTCAAGAATGCAACAAATTCCGGGAGCATCAAGCTCGGGAGATATTCATTGAGATGCTGGAGAAGCAATTGGACTGCCGAAAGGAGGTAATCGAACACCTGCAATGCGAGGTAGAGAAGGCGAACAACCTGCTTGAGGAGATGGAAACGGAGATGCAAGAGTAACCTAGGTTCAAGTTTCTTCAGACGTCGCTTGCGACGATTGCATGCTTATGATGGTTGGTCTCCAGAGCGACCATGAGCTGCTTCCAACTGGACCTGACCCTTCAAAGATGCACCACAACTGGAGAATGATTCACAATCCAGTGCAAGATGCTGTTGTCAGCTCCATCAAGAATCACAACTCAAACTTATGTTTGTACGAGGCATGTGTCAGTTGCCATTAGCACTGTTATCTCTCCTGTGGTATCTCTCCCATTACGAAATTGATCGTGAATGCAATTATACCTGCTGAATTCGCACCAATTGGGTGCCGCAGCCAAAGAAAAGGGCAAGAAGAAATCTAGCAGTCGAAATCAAAGAAACAAGGGTGGCGGCAACAGAGCAGCATCAATTAAAATCAACAAGGAACTCATCCAGCTAGATGCTCTTTGCAGCTCATGTGTGAAGCACCTATCGTCTAGTAGCAACTGTCACAAAATTGTCCTATTTCACTCTAGCTTGAATAGACATCGTAGCAGCTTAGTAGTCTACACAGACATTCATGTTTCGGAGCATTTTTTCAAATTGTTTCGGAGAGCATTTCAAAAATCATTCTCAATTGATGTTGTAAATATATGTAGTACATGTATGTCAAATAGGGAGTACATGTACTCC